>JABUQX010053668.1:0-32500 GCA_015478945.1 Trachelipus rathkii | reverse complement strand
CAAGTGTTCTCACATATTTTTACTTATAATAACTTTGCTTATTTTACTTCTCACTCTTAATTTTTCCCACTTCATTCCTTATCTCTTTCCTCTCCATCCATATCCCCACTAACTTAATCTTACATAAAATGACATTATGATCTGATTATTCACATCCCCAACCCCCACCCCCTACTGGTTTAACATCCATTACATACTTCAACAATCCTTCTTCATCAACACACAATCAATCATACCTTTCGCTTCGATACCATCTCTACCTAAACTATCTCTGGTATACTTATGAATGCTCTTGTGCTCGAAGAATGTATCACTAACGCACATACCTCTATCCTCATAGAAATCAATCACTTTCCTACCATGCTCATTTTCTCCTTCAACCCCAAAGGCACCTATACCATCCCTTTTACGATAACCTATCCGATTATTCAAATCACCCAACACAATCAATCTGAAACCCCTAGCCACCCCATCCAATAAATCATTTAAATTATTTCAGAAAGTCATTCTCTCCTCAACATCACCCTCAGATGGACCACATGTTACAGCCAAACACACCTTGACATTCTGAAACTTAAATTCAACTATTGGTATTCTAGTATTCACGCAAACAAATATAACATAGCTCTGTGCCGCAAGTCACTCGTTAGAATCACAACTTCTTCTCCCACCCCAACCTCTCATTCATCTCCACTCGAGAACACACATATTTCACCCTACACCACAAGTCTTCAATACTTCCCCTCATCTTTGTTTGAGTTTAAGCAAGCAAATCAAATTTACCCTTTCGAGATACATCCATCGCCTTTCTTCCCTTCTCGTTATTCGTCTAACATTCCACGTACCCAAACGATTCATACAATTTCGCAGATAGATTTAAGGTGGCCTATATATATATATATATATATATATATATATATATTATATATAATATATATTATATATATTATATGTTATATATATATATATATAATATATATATATTATATATATATATATATATATATATATATATATATATATATATATATATATTATATATATATATATATATATCATTATATATATATATATATATTTTATATATATTATATATATATATTATATATATATATATATATATAATGTATTTTTAGTCACCTCCTACGCCATGCAGAACGTACGCTGTGAGAATTCTTTCTCCCCTCCACACACAGGAATATATGAAAAAAGGTGTTGTCTGTAATAGTAGTAGTATTTTATGATCTGTGAGTGATAACAGAGTTTACTTCAGTGTTAGAAGAATGTGAATATTGAGCGCAAGAAGGCGAACCATTTGAGCATTGGAGTATCATGTGATGTACCTCACACCAAATGCCCAATAGGAGGTAATGTCATCGCTTCGAGAGTGCTATTTCCTTTCCTATATATATATATATAATATATATATATATATATATATAATAGATATATAAATATATATATAAAGTTATATATATATATATAGATTATATTATATATATTATATATTTATATATATTATATATATATATATATATATATTATATATATAATATATTATATAATATATATATATATATATATATAAATTATATATATATATATATATATATATATATATATATATATTATAATAGGTGAGATTAGGTGTAGAGGTATAATATATATTATATTATATATATAATATATATAATATATATTATATATATATATTCCCATACAAAATTTAATCAACCAAAATATTTCTAAATCTGCATAAAAGGTTAAATTAGTTTGCTGAATATATATATATATATATATATATATATATATATAATATATATAATATATTATATATATATATATATATATATATATATATATATATATATATTATTTTTATAAGGTTTTTTTGTTTTTTGAGATTTTTATTTTATATATAATATTTAATATATATATTTATATATATATTATAATAATATATATATATATATATATTATATATATGAGGTATATTTAGATATATAATGAGTGAGTAGATGATAGCGATGTTGATCAGGTTGTGGGTTTAAGCGATTGCTTTAAAGGCGAACATGTTTTTTTTGTGTTTAAACCAACTAAAAAACATTTTATTTATTTATTTTATAAATTTTTTTTGCTCTTTTACTTTTTCTAATAAAAAAAGTAATTAAAGAATTCTTTAAATGGAAGCATACAGCCAATACATTCCAATTTAGTAAATTAAATATAGTAAATTAAAATAATTAAATAATATATATAAATAATATATAAATATATAATATGAATAATTAAATAAATAAATAAATATAGTAAATTAATGGGAGGAAAACATTAAATGCTAAGTTTTAAAAAATTAATGATTGCGAAATAAAAGAACAGTAATCAAAATTTAAGAATTTTAATATTTTTTTTTTTTTCTAATTGCTTTTAAGATGATGAAGTAAATGAAAATTTTTATGGATCATTTTCAAAGATATTTTTAAGATGGAGGAATTCTTCGAACAGTTTATCTATTTATTTTTATTTTTTTCATTTTTTATTTTATTTTATTTTTTATTTTATTTTCTTTTCATTTTTTGATGATGATGGAGGAATTCTTTGAACAGTTTATTTATTTTTTTTTTATTTTTTTATTTTTTATTTTATTTTATTTTATTTTTTATTTTATTTCATTTCATTTATTTTTTTTTATTATTTTATTATTTTTTTTAATTTTATTTTTACCTTTTTTATTTTTTTTTTTATTTTTATTTTATTTTATTTTATTTTTTTATTTTTATTTTATATTTATTTATTTTTTATTATTATTTATTTTATTTTTTTAATTTAATTTTTTTTTTTTTTTTTTATATTTATTTATATTTATTTTTATTTTTATTTTATTTTTCAAAGTCTTTCTCAAACATTTAAATATATTACAAATTAACCGTACACATTTATCATTTATATTTCATCATAATGTGAAATTGCCAATTTGACAAGAACATTGTGTTAATAGTATGGTAGATATTTTTTTGGCCATATATATATATATATATATATATATATATATATATATATATATATATATATATTTATTATAATTCAACTTAACGGTGAAATAATAATAAATAAAATACTCAAAATACAATATATAAATATACTCCACTCTCATAAAAGTATTATATTACTATATTCCTATTAGGCTACGTATTTCCTTTCTATGGTCAAAAGCCAGATAATATATGTAAATACCCATATATAAAAAATAATTTAATAAGATATATATATATATATATATATATATATATATATATTAATAAAAATATCCAGAATTTAATATATATATATATATTATAGTATATATATATATATTATACATATATATATCAGTATTTATATATAATTATTATATATATATATCATCCAGTGGTAAAAAGGCAAGAGATTTACTAAATTCTAGAGGAGTTGAGTAAATTGCCCAAACACGGCCAAATTTAAAAAACTGTACTCCGATGCGCGGCCTGTGAAATTTGTGCAAATTTAAAGGAATTGGAAAAATAGATAAAGGAATTGTGTTTCAGACTTTATATATAAATATGATATTATTATATATATATATATATATATATATATATATATATATATATATATATATATATATATATTAGTATCCAAAATCGGAGATTTAAAACCACTTACATATATATATATATATATTACTATAATATATATATTACACAGAATTTTTTTTTATATCATGGTCAGAAAGTTGGACAGAAAAGGATGAAGCTCTGTGAAATACGAGGAGTACAAACTCTCCTTAAAGAAGGAGGCATTTCACTGCAAGATATTTAATTCAAAAGAGCAGTGTTCATTATAATAGCAAATGGTTTAAACTTTAAGGAGAGTGATGCAATAGTTGATTGGAGAGAGAGAGAGAGAGAGAGAGAGAGAGAGAGAGAGAGAGAGAGAGAGAGACAAGCATAATGTTGAGAAGAGAGATGAGAGAGAGAGGAGAGAGAGAGGAGAGAGAGAGAGAGAGAGTTAGTTAGAGTAGGAGAGTTGACCAGTCGAAAGCTGTAGACTACGCCTTATCAAGAGGAATATATATGTGGAATATGATGTATACTCCATATAAGGGCAGGCATCGCTCCTATACAGAGCTAGCAACTGGGATGTGAGAAGTTCCGAAGAGATTTCAGAACATTCAACTTTTTAGAAGCTTATAAGAAAGAAGATAATGTGCCCTTCTAAGAAAGATAACGAGAAAAGAAGATACCATGAATATTAATAACAAAAAGAGGTTATAGTTGCCTGTTTTCAAATAAGGTATAGTTGTGTGGAAGATTATGTTAAATATATAGATAAAGAAACTGAGTTATTGAGGGATTGAAAACAATAATTTTTTAACCCAACTAGAGGTACGAGAAAGATCAGAGGTCAGTATTTGTCAGTATCACTTATTTGCTGTTGAGTGAGTCTTTTTCAAATTTAAAGAGTGATTAAGAGTGGAGTTATCGGCCTAAGAGTGAATAGGTGACTAAGTACATTCAACTAAATAACTAATTGAAATTGACAGTTTAGGGATCTTCTATCACCTAATTTTGAAGCACTCAAAACTACTACTAAATGTATTTAATATTTTTTTGGAAAACATTACCTGCATTACGATAGCAGAACTTTAACTCACTGTGAAAAACACTTCAATCATCTAAATTAGAAGTTTCATGTACTTGGATATGTAGAATTTCTGTTCTTAAGCAGCTTTATACTTTTCTACCACCTAATGTGAAAGCATTTAAAACTACTTATAAAATTTTAAAAGTATTTATTAATTTCTTGGTAAGCGTACTTGCATTGCGAAAAAAGAACGCTAGAATCATTGTGAAAACTATTACTACCACTTAAAGTAGAAGTTTAAAGTTCTTTGTTATGTAGAAATAACAAATTTAAACTTATGTTCCTAAATATTTAAAAATATTCTGTTCTTAAGTACTTTTGACTAACATATCATTAAGTAGCTATACATACTTTTCCACTTTATAGAGCAAATGCCTTCCTTTGACTTAAATACTTTCGACTGACTTATGCCATTAAGTAGTTATACCTACTTTTTCACATTAATGAGCAAATGCTTTCCTATGACTTGTCAAACAGGTGTTATAAATACTCAACGTTATGAGCTTTTGATACTCTTGAGTCTGAAAGTACCACACCTTATTAAAGTTTCAAAAAAATGGCATATTTGTAATCTTAAAATTATTCTTCAAATAAACTTATACAAAAATGGATTTTAAAATGCAATGCTAATGTGATATATAAAAATTATAATTTATCATCATCATCATCATCACCCACCTTCTCTCTCCAAGACTAGTGGCAAGGATGCAATTGAAACAGAAAAGTAGTAGAAGAATATGACGAAAGTCGAAAAGAAAGCCCAGCCTTTCCGACCCTTTTATGCCTTTTAGTGAGAACTCGTCGCAATCAGAAAATCCACCCTAGAGCTTCACGGGACCGTGACGGGCCCTCACTATGGCATCTCTTCAATATGGGGTTCATCCTACAACCATAACCCCTCACAAAACCCTGCCATTCACTCTTATTATGCCCCTTTCTTTTCGCCTCTGTCAAATTCACATTCCTCTCCTTCAGGTATTTCTTTACTGACTCAATCCACTTTTTCTTCGGTCTCCCAGCCTGTCGATTCCCTGCACATTCACCACTATACATCGCTTAACCAACTTGACTATCATCCATCCTTTCCACAAGGCCAAACAATCTCAACGTACTTTCATTTATTCTCTCATTACCCCTTTCTTCACTCCACACAACTCTCTAATACGTTCATTCCTCATTTTATGAATTCTTCTCACACCTAACAAGCCCCTAAGTTTGCCCATCTGAACACATTATACTTTAGATCTATACCTCTTATTCCAGACCATATTCTCACCACTGTACATTAACACAGATAACAACATACCCTCCTGTAAGACCCTAGCGCACTCAAGACTTAGTCCTTTTACATCCAACAACGATTTAATTGCACTAGCCACCTTCCTACCATTCACAACTGTAATACTACACTCTGCATCATCCGTTCCCTTTTCATTCAACATATATCATAAAATATTTAAACTCAGAACTTTTCCAGGCTGCTCAATCATCTAATATAACTACGCCCGAGACTGCCTCACTCACAAAAACCATATCCTTCCTCTAATCGACGTTTACTTTAAACCCCTCCTTTACATACCCTGCAAACTTCTCTACCAATCATCTCAACTCTCTTCATATTCCACACAAAAACCAAATCTTCCACATATAATAGGTTGAGCACCCTACACTCTCCTCCATTCTCTATCATTCTAACACCATCCCCTGCCACTCCCACCTTTAATTCCTTCATAACCCCATCCATATGCAAATCGAATAACCAAGGAACATAATACATCCCTGCTCCACTCTGCTATTAATATTAAATCAAATCACTTTCGGCCTCCATTAATCTACAACACGCTTCACTATCGTCATTCAATACTTTTTATTCCATTCAAAGTCCTCACCAACACAATATCACTAACACCTGCCATAGAGCTCTATTTATCCTTTCATATCTTGTTCAAATTCATAAACCTAAATGAAAATTTTATTTCTTCTTACTCTCAATTTCTCAATCATTTGTTTCAGTAAAATTATCCATCACATCTGTCCACCACTTCAAAAACGTTACTTGCTTCTTCGCCCAATCAGTCTTCAATCACCGACGATCTTTCTACCAGAAATACCAGCATATATCTTCTCTACAACACTCAATAAACTCAATAAACTAATTCCCCTATAATTCCTAGTTACCCTTATCCCCCCTACCCTATATCATTGACCTATACTGCTCTCACCAATCCCTCTAAACTTATACCCTCCAAACGTTTTGTTACACAACTTCCGAATCCAATCAATCACCATCTCTCTCTTTCTTGATCATCCCCATATTTCAGCGTATACCGCAGTTTTACCGTATCTTTCAAACTTTCTCACTCTACCTATTACCTCCTCTACTAATGACCTCATCACCAAGAATATCCTATTTCTTGTTGCACCACCAAACCCATTCACATTCACTATCTCGTCTTCATTACTGACAATTATGCAGATTTTGAAGTTGTTCCCTTCCAACTCCCCCCACATCCATTTCTCAGTACAAAAGCACCATCTCTTATCATTATTGAACAGATCCCTTATTCTATTCTTAACTTTTCCACCTTCCCTCCGAAGAGCTCATCATTACCTTGTAAATCCCAAATTCATCTCCTTTCAAACTGTCATTTACTCTTTTTCCTCCTACGTATGCATCTTATAGTATTCCTTTTTTCCTTATAATAATTAAAAACATTTTTCTTTTGAAACCTCAACAATTAGCTCATAGTACATTCAACAACACTTCTTTTTTACTTTTAACCGCTTGCATCACCTCTTCATTTCACCACTCACTGTTAACATCTTTACTTCCTACTTTAGCACAATCACATACTTCTTTTGACACTAACAACAACCTCTTCCTTCATTTGCTTCTAGATTATTCAGTTTAAACTTTTCACATCTCAACTGATTTACTCGAAATACTCCTTAAATAATTTATCCTTATTATTTTTTTCTTACTTCTCACTCCTAATTCTACCCACTCCTTCCTTATTCACCCTTCCTCTTCATCAAGCCCCCAAAACGAACTTAATACTTACATACAACAACAAATCCATAAATCCCATTCCTTTAACCCCTCACAGATTAAACATCCAACACATACTTCATCCCTTCTGCACCAACACAAAATCAATCATACTTTCACTTTCGATACCATCTCTACCTTCACAAACTCTAGTATACTTATGAATACTCTTTTGCTTAAAGAAGGTATTACTACATCACATACATATCTCCTCACAGATATTAATCACCTTCCTACCATTCTCATTTTCTCCCGACACCCCAAAACCACCTGTTATACCATAACTTTATTGATCACCTATTTAACCATTTAGGTCACCCAACACAATTAATCTGAAGCTTATACTCACCCCATCCAAAGCATCATTCAGATTATCCTAGAAAATCGCACTCTCTTCAACATTACCTTCAGATGAACCATATGTCATAACCCCACGCTCCTTGACCTTTTTAAACTTAAATTTAACCATTATAATTCTAGTATTCACGAACAAAATCTTACCATATCTGACCCCAATTCACTCATCAGAGATTAGCAACTCTTCCCTCCCATTTCATTCCTTTTCACATCGGAACATACTCATTTCACACCACACCACATCACTCATTTTTACCATTTCCTATCTTCTTTGTTTCAGTCACAGCAAGCAAATCAAATTTGCCCTTTCTAAATACATCCATCACCTCTCTCCTCTTCTCAATTTTTATTCCTTTGTCATTCCTTGTATCCATACGATTCATGCATTTTCGCCGAAAGATAAAAGGCCGCTTACGGCAATCACGAGCTTCTCTGAGGTATGCAGTAGCATTCCTGGCAAAAGATAACTGGTAGTGGGCAGTCAACCCAACTACCACCGTCCCCTTAGTTGCCTTCTACGACACGCAGGACATACAATGTGGGCAGTTCTTTCTCCCCCCCCCCAACATAGGGATATAAGGGATAGGGGTCTTAAATGTTGGTCTAGAAGAAGGTTTGTAGAATAAGTATGTGTATTATATGTTGATAAAACGTGGTTCTGTATGATGTCTGAAGGATGAGTGTGGGAATGAGCGCAGAAAAGAAAGGCGAACCATTTGGCACTGGAATGTCATGTGAGACCCTACACACCATAAGCCAAATAGAAGTAATTTCATTGCTGCGAGTATGCGCGCTACTCTATCTCTATTTTGTGCAATTATTATTTGAATATTTTTATAATACATCAAAAATGAAATGAAATTTAAATTTTCTATAGGTAGCTATTTTAAATATTTATAGTCTTTGAGATGGGAAAGATTACCAGTCGAATGTTTGTTACATAAGCCTTACTAGCAATAAGAGATAAAATTAGACGATTTAAGATGTTTTTAAATGTTCCTGTTAGGGATAGATTGGAAAACTTCAGAAAGAACAAAGATTAGTTCATAGTTTTTATTGCTTTTTTTATTAAATAAACCACTGGTTATTGTTTTTTTAAACGTTTTTTTACCCTTATATATATATATATATATATATATTATATAGAAATTATATATATATATATAATATATATTATATATATATATATATTATATAATATATATATATATATATATATATGTACATTTATAATTGTTGACTCCGTTAATATTAGCTTAGGTTAATTTAGGTTAAGTTTTAGTTAGGTTAGGTTTAGTTAGGTTTAGTTAGGTTAAATTATTAGTACCCAAAAATTTAACGAATTTACCCTAAAATTATTAAAATAACGATACATAATTATTGATTTTCGCTCATGGAGTCAACCACTAAATAGCCATATATATATATATATATATATATATCTATATATATATTAATATATATATTATATATATATATATATATAATATATGATATATATATAATATATATATATATAAATATAGTATATATATATATATATATATAGAGATTATAATATATATATATATATTATATATAATATATATTTAAAAATATATATTATATATTTTTAATAGATAAATTATAAAATAAACATTTTAAATGTCTTGTATTCACAGATATATATATATATATATTAATATATAATATAATCTCAATAAATTGATTAAAACAACTTTAAAGCTTTTCTTCTATTTATTTTAAAAGCACAAACTTGGTAATGTACCTTTTCAATACTTTTATCCTAACAAAATTTCTCTGCATAGAACATCCACAAGCACACTCACGCACGCTCAGAACAGACACCAAACACCCACCACACACGATATAAATAATATATAATAATATATAAGATATATATATATAATATTATTATAGTATATATATACTTATATAATAACATATATATATTATATATAAAAAATGAAAACATTAAAAATAATACAGACACGTTCAACCCAAAATCGTCGGGCCCTCTTTAGGTCCGTTGTGAAGTAGAAAGCGAGGATCAATATTGCCCAATCCCAACACAGAGGAAGCCTTGACTGATTGATATGCAGTGTGCATGCCCTTGACACCTGCATATCATCAATCAGTAAATGCAGGTGCCAAGTGTGCATGCCCTTTGTGCTCAATTAAAATTTTGAAAAAACCACATGGCACCAATTTCACCAAAATTCAATATAATTTTGTTGCTAGTTTTAAAGATGAATGTGACCTGATTTTACTTGATAGAATGATTAATTTGTGAGAAATGATAGAAAATGGCTTTGTTTAAATTATAAAAATTGTAGTTCTGTGGTTCTCAAAACTTGTGCTTCCCAGCTTGATCCTTAATTACGAAACTATTCCGTCTCTGTCTTTCTACTTCGACCTTCCCTACTTGCTGGAAATGGAGGCTCTTTCAGTCTGTGCAGAAAAAACGGGACCCCTCTCAACCCTCCAACTATGGATGATTTGGAAATATCTCAATTCCTCTAATCTTATTTCTGATCTGATCTTATTTCTGTAAGAGGCGCTCTACTGTTGATCTTCTTTCTCTTATTTCTGGTGATCTTCTTTCTCTTCTTTCTGTTGATTTTCATTCTCTTCTTTTTGGTGATTTTCTTTCTGGTGATCTTCTTTCTCTTTTTTCTGGTGATCTTTTCTCTTCTTTCTGGTGATCTTTTTTCTCTTCTTTCTGGTGATCTTTTTTCTCTTCTTTCTGGTGATCTTCTTTCTCTTCTTTCTGGTGATCTTCTTTTTCTTCTTTCTGGTGATCTTCTTTTTCTTCTTTCTGGTAATCTTTTCTCTACTTTCTGATGATCTTTTTCTCTTCTTTTTGGTGATCCTCTTTCTGGTGATCCTCTTTCTGGTGATCTTTTTTCTCTTCTTTCTGATTCTTGGTCCTCCTCCATTCGACATTTCAATGAATCCTTTGCTGTGGCACTGGACATATAGAAAGTCATCGACAGAGTCTGGCACAAAGCTTCGACTTTCCTTTTTCGGTATCTATCCACCTCTCTGTGACCTCTCTGTGACCTCTCCGTGACCTCTCTGTAACCTCTCTGATTTCCTTTCCGGTCACCTTTCATTCTTTAAACCTATAAATAGTGGTGTTCCTCAGAGTTCTGTTTTAACCCCAACTCTCTTCCATCTGTTCATTAATGACCTTCTCTATATTACTTTATCAGCTCTCCACTCCTATTCCGACGACGATTCCTTTCATTACTTCCTTCAGTTTGATAGATGTCCCTCCCAACAACAATTATCTCACCCTTGGAGGGCAGCTTTGAACCAACTAACATCTGGTCTTTATCGAATTTCTAATTGGGATATTGTGAACAATGTTGTTTTCAATGCCTCAAAAATTCTGTTCCTTCATATTTCAACTCGATATAATCTTTCACACAACTATAACATCTTCTTCGAAAACATCCAACTTCAAACATTTGTTTCTTCTTAATATTCTTGGCGTTTCTTTCTCCAGTGACTTTAATTGAAAGGAATTTTTCTTTCTAAACAAGCTTGTAAAAAAAGGTTGGGTGTTCTGAGGAGTCTTCAGAATCTCTTCACGCCACCCCAGTTGCAAGCTCATGCCTCACACATCTGGAGTGGTTATACTCCCACAGCTCTTCTTGAAAAGGTGGAGTCTAGGGTTTTCCGTCATGTCAACTCTTTATTCTCTTCCTACCCGTCAAATTATTGCTTCAGTCTCTTTATTTAATTGCTATGACGACGGACACCACTCTTCTGAACTTTTCAATCGCATACCTCCTATATTAGGAAGGGTTTGTGCTAAACACCTTTCTACACATTCACATCTTTTCTCTAAAGCTGCGACACCAGTCCTAACGGCTATGCTCAATCTCACAAGTACTCCAACGGTAAAGACTGGAACATTCTCCCTTTATCAATTTTCTCCAATACCTTTGAGTTACACACTTTCAAACGTCGTGTACCGGGCATGTCAGCCTTTAAATTGAATCTGCTTTAGGAACTCTCCCTCCCATTCTAGTGGAATTAGGTAGGCCTTTGGCCACCTTTGCTCACCAGAGGAGATATTATATATATATATATATTTATTTATTTGGTTATTACAAATGTTAATATCAAGTTATAAAAATGTATGGATTTCAAAACTATAAACTAGATATATTTATTATATATATATATATAATATAACTAATCCAACGCATATATATAATAAACAGAACTTTATGAACGTTTATATAGATATATTAGTCAGAATATCCCCATCTCATTTGATAAAAATATCTTATATCAGAATATGTGGGGATATATTGAACAGATGTTTTAAATTTATTTTGTATTCATAATTTGATATTTAATTTTATATAAAATAAGATTATTTTAATTAATAACATTCATTAGGAACACGTGGGGTGTTTTCACTAATTGGAAGGTTTTGAATATATATCTTGAAAGACCCAATATAGTATATATATATATAAGATATATAATATATAATATAGTATATATATTATATATATAATATATATATATATATATATATATATATATATTATATATATATATATATATATATATATATATATATATACTAAGCAGCAAAATTAACCACCAATGGAACTAAGGAACGTAGGTGATTATTGGAAGAGACATAAGGTTAGTATATATTTAATATAAAGAACCATGTTATATATATATATTTATTATATATATATATATAATATATAATATAATAAATATAATATATATAATATATATAAATATATATATAATATATCATATATATATATGGAGGCATGTTATACGCCGTTGAAGAGCCCATTGAATCCGGCACACGTTCCCAATTCGAGTAGCAATATGACAGGTGATATGGTGATCTGGTGCCCAGTCATGTGTGTCCCCTGGGCTTATGACAGCTTTACAACGTCGATGCATGCTAGAGATGACGTCTTGTATGGTGTCCTGCGGAAGCTCCTCCCATAAGTGTATAACTGTCTGGCGCAGTTCAATACGGTTTTGTGGTGGCTCTAGCCATGCAGCTGCCTTTCAGTATGTTCCAGACATGACGAGGGTGAGGTCCAGACTGTAGGAGGACCAGTCTGGCGTTCGAATCCGGGTCGTCTGGAGATAGTCGGCAACACATTTTGCAGCGTGCGGCCGGGCATTGTCCTGTATAAGGACAAAGATGTCACCGACGTAGGGGGGAAAATGGTAGGACGTATGACTTCAGTATGTCCGTCATGTATTATGGGCCTGTTAGGGATCCACCATCGAATACAGTAATCCGCTACGCGCCACGCTTGTATATATTGCACCCACTACATTTACCGAACCCCCACACCGTAGGATGTATCCTGGTGCATAGGCATGCATGAATTGCTCCATTATGTCGCCAGTAGACTCGAGAACGTCTGTCAGAAATGTACAGATTGAAGCGGGACTCGTCCGTAAAGAGAACATGTTACCAATCCTCTTACACCCATGCGAATAAAAAGCAACATGGCTGTACGATAGTCCTTGGTGAGAGGGGCCCTCTAGCGGCCCTCCGCTGGCGGTTCCCGTATTCTGCGAAGCGTCGGCGAATGGCATCCGTGCTCCCATCTGTACCAGCACAATCTTTAACTGGCCTGATGGTATTGCGTGTGTATGGCGATCACGGCATGCCCTCAGCTGCAGAAATTTGTCTTCGACATCCATTGTTGCACCTGGCGTACCTTGACCAGGCCGCATGGCGTGGTCATGTGTCGCTTCGTACTTCTGCACCACTCTTGCAATGGTGGTATGGGCCACCTAGAATCAAGGGCCAGTTCGCTTTGATCGTACCTCTCTGCTGACAGCGTGGTGATTACGGCACACACATCGCTTTAAATGACGCTGAAAACTCTCCCATAGTACTTGCACAACAAGGTGAATAGTCTAAAGCTTTAACTTTCACTTTACAGGTCTTTTCACACTCAGGAAACATTGATAAAATAATCTATTCCATTCCGGTTCCTCGCTTTCTCCTTCAGATACTTTAATAGGATCAATCACTTACTTCAAATGCTGAATAGGTTAATGACTATATCTTTATTCACGTGTCCTTTTGTCCATCACTTAAAAGTCTCGGTTTTGAATCTTGGGATCAAGAACATGATCAATATATCCCAAATCATTTTCTATGGCAGTGCACAGCTGGCTATTTGGTTCCACTTATTATCTGTAAATACAAATATCCTAATTCTGTTAGGGGCAATTGCTATTACTTTTCGTATACAATAGAGTTGGAATTGATACGTAACGTAAGAAATTTGATCCGACATATAGTAGTGGCTTGTTGAAATGGTTTTTTTAAATTGTTTTAAAAATTAAAAATATTCCATGTATTAAATACTTATCACTGACGGAAACACGTTAAATTTATTTCTTTAACTATATATATATTATATATATATAATATATATATATAATATATATATAATATTATATATATATATATATATACTATATATATATATATATATATATATATATATATATAATATATATATATATATATATATATATATATTCGTTGATGTATCACCTATCTTCAATGTAGGAAGGGAGCAAATGTCCAATATGTTGTGAAAAAAACATAACTGTTCTAAATGAACCCGCAATCTATCGCGCTATAGGTCTTGCATGTTTTCTGTCTAAGAACTAACAACTGTTACTTAATTTTACTCCCATTTTCAGAATCCCATAGATTTTCATTCTTTTATCACTAAATATACGAATGTAATTCGACGCTAGAGGTAAACATGCGGTATATTTTCCTATCTTACGATCTATTGTTTTCATTCCTTAGGGTCCTGCTCTCAAAACTCCCTTCCTTTGGGGTTTCCTCATCTACTTTGCTCTCCCATGTCTAACCTTTCTCAATTTGTTTAATTTCAGCAGTTGCTGATAGTGTAACTACTTATCCATTCACTGTCAATTGTGGTATTCCTCATAGTTCTGTATTGTTGCTTACTCCATTTCTACTTAAGAAAACCAGTTCTGTGAAATACTTTATCATCTGGTTTTCATTCCGCATTTATATATATATATATATATATATTTACTATTATTATTAATTATATTATTATTATTTTCCTTAATTATTAATTATTGAATTTAATTATTATGATTCTTAGATTAGTGATTTGATGGTTGTAAATCCTACTCTATTCAAAGTATATATGTATTATTAAATATATATTATTTATTATTAGGTAAATTATTAGGTATAGACGGAATATTAAACTGCTAGCAAATTAGTTATTAGCCTGTGATAATTTTCTATTTTTTTTTTGTTCTGCACAACTGTATAAATCTTGTTTGTTTTCTTACTTCTTATTATTTTCCGTCCAATTCATCTTCCTTCTTAATCAAATATTTGAAACCATCAACTAAATCCTTCCCACTACGTCTCCCGCACCTCATAATTCTTCCCAGCTTTTCTGGTAGCTACTATTATGTATTCCCCTTCATCCTCCTTAAATTTCTCTCACTTCTCTTTCAGCAAAATGAAGTGATATTGCAAGAGAAACGTACCGCCAATTCCGTGTCTTAAACGAGAGCTATTTTAAATCTATCCGATTAAGGACCTCAGCAGTCTCTGTAATAAAGACACTCATTTTCAATTCACTAAATTAGACTTTCTAAGAAGTGGTAAATGATGACAAGAAATTAGCGACTTGAAACCCGAGGTTTTATTCAATGATATGAAGGGAAAAAAATTGTATGCAGGATCTAAAGAAACCATTTGAGAAGAGAAAATGATAGTGTATATAGCAACTTTAAAAAATATATAACTTATTTTTTTAACAGCGTAGACTTAATTAAGTAAGTAGATATTAGAACAAAGGCACATGTATATATAATGTAACAGTTAATATATATGACTTTATATTAGTTGGTACAGTACTATAGTTACGTAGATACTAAGATAATCATAATATAAACCACTAAATCGACAATAAATTAATACTACTCACACGCAAACAAGAATATAGATATAAAACTAGGCTATTACATATATAAATACAAAGGTTATACATAACATACTACTATAATATAATACTATACTATAATAGAAAAATAGTTAACTTTAAATATTATATAAGCATTTAACCAATAATAAATATATACGGGTATAACTTATAGTTTATTAATTTCATATGGGTCAAGTATATTAGTAATAGTTATTTTAATCATACATATAATACATAAAAAAACATACTTAGAATATTTATAACGAAAATATAACGTAATACTATATCTAGTGGATATGTAAACTGTAATAATCACGAGTTGAAGAGATATGAAAATCAGCCTAAAAACACATGTCCCTGTTGTTGAGGTGAGTTGGAATAATAGAAAAGGGTCCCGTTCGTGGCTACTAATTGTACGCATAAAACAGTATCTTTACCAACACTAAGAACTGTAGCTTGACGAAAAAAAGGAAAAATGTTTAATAAAACATTAGGTCGGGAGAGTTTAACCCGGATTGAGAAGAATAAGTACCCCACACTTCCCGGAGTGATTAGTGTGCTCTCAATATATCATTTCACCAATTTTCCACTGAACAACAACGGAAGAGTGTGGGACTATATCTTCACAACCGTGCATTTAAAGACTTATGTTCATTATATATTTTTGGCCAAGCACAGTTTTTAGATTTAGGCAAACACTGCACAGGGTTTGTCCAAGAAGTAAGAATATTACGCCAACCAACCAAATGGCGCGAACTCCCAATTCCCAAATCTACATGCATCCTTGCCGATGCACTTATGAGCAGACATATGCATCCAGTAAGTATTATTTGTTGGCACCAAAGCCACAGTTATGTTCCTACCGAAACATCACAGGGATTTCGCCTGGATAAATTTAAGAAACCAACACGGGAATCTCCAAATTTCCACCATACTCGAACAACAGGAGAGTTGTGGGGCATATCTCACTCAACGTATCGCCCATTTTCCGACCCATATTACACTTAACCATCTTGGTTCAGAACAGCTTGTTTAGCAGATCCAGGTAGAATAGTCAGTATTATTTAAGCAATATTCCATTCTCTTCTCTCTTCGGCTATATAAACTATAACGAATATTAACATACACTATATATATACATATAATACTAATACTCTATACTATAATATAATCTAAATACCAACCAACAACACCCACAATCAAATACGTACTATATAATCCTGTATATCACAAAATTGAGAAGCAAATACTCATATTACAGAATAAACCAACCACAGTCAACAGCAAGACTATCTAACGACAGTGCTTCAGTAAAGACTGTTAAGGCAGCTAAACAAAAATATATAGACCAAAAACAAAAAAGAGAAGCAGTTATTTTACCTGATGATATACCAAACACAAACCAATATACTTCACAAACTAAAATTCGTTGTAATAATACCACTACTCACTATACATATACATATATATTATTTATATATATATTAATAATTATATATATATTATATATATATTAATATATATATATCCTATATATATATAGTATATATATATATATATTATAACATATATATATATATATTAATTATTATATATATTTATATATATTAATATATATAGTATATTTAACATTATATATATTATATATATATTATATATATATATATATATATATATGATATATAGATATATATTATACATAATATATTATATAATATATAATATATATATTATATTATATATATAATATATAATATATATATATATCTATATTATATATAATATATATATTATATATTATAGATATAAATTATATAAAATATATATAATATATTATAATTTACTATATAAATATAATATATATAGTAATATATTATAATAGTATATATATATACTATATATATTATATTATAATCCTATATATATTATATTATATATACTATATATATAATATTATTTATATATTATATATATATATATATATTATATATATATATATATATTATATAATATTATATATATAATATGAAATATATATTATATGTATATATATATATATATATATATATATATATATATAATATATAATATATTATTTTATATATATTTAATTATATATATATATTAAATATTATATATATATATATAATATATATATATATAATTTTTAATATATTTTTTTTCTCATTTTTTTTTAATAATTTTTAATAATACTATATATATATATATCTATATATTCATGAATGGTTTTTGCTCCTTTTGAAGATTTCAGATTTTATACAAAGGCATATTTATAATTTCAATAATTTCTTAAACACAAGAAAGCATTCAGGAACAGTCTTGTTTCTATTATCAAGGAGCGTGTTAATAAAATATATTTGGAAGATTTACAAATTAGAATGTGTTTTACCATTTACAAAAATTATGAATTTAAAAACGGCTTTTAAAGTTAAACAATTAAAAAAAATTTCCGTTGTTTAATTTAAAATTGCCGTCTTTAAGTTCAAAATTTTGTAGAGATATAACAGTCTTGATATTGTACAAGTTTTTTAAGTTTTTTTAATACAGTTCCTGATAATGAAATGAGAGTGTTTTCCTAAAAGTAGATGTATTTGATAAAAATAGGAACTTTAACACATGTTTATAGGAATACTCTTATGTATTACACGTACACATATGTTTAAACATATTATATATTATATATATAATTATATTAATATAAATATATATATATTCAAAAATTATGTCAAATTCATTAAAATTGCTGTATTGAGATAATGTTTTAAGTATGCCAATAATATATATATAGTTATAAGTTTAGAAGATGTTGCCATATTTTATATGAGGTGCATTTGTAATTCTTAATAAACATGTTTGGTATAGAGTACTCTTATATATATAATATTATAATATAATCATATATATATATTTTATTATATAATAATATCGTATATATATATATATAATTTATATATATATTATATATATAAAATAAGCGAATTCGCTGTGAATGAAATGTTTAAGTTGCCATTTCTATTCTATATAATAAGTTTCAATCATATAATAGTTAAAACCAATTAAACAGGGTTTGTACATATCATATTGAATATATATATATATATATAAACCCATATATATATACTATTATATAATATATATATAATATTAATAGTATTTATATATATATAAATATATATATATATATTACTATATACTATATATCATATATCTTATATATATATAAAAGAGATGGACCGAATATATGTCATATTCGTCTTTGTATTTACCTTTTTCTTTGGTTTATTCATTCGTATTCATAATCGTAGTGGTCAAAGATTTCTTTTTCTTGGAACATAAACAAATTTTTTATTACCGTTATGTCATTCAGCGAATAGAGGTATTGATTAGAACTTAGTGATCAAATAAATATAAAAAGGGTGCTGCTCATTTGAGATAAATTTAATACAGGTTTTTTCTTTTGGAAAATAAACGATTTTATAATGCCACACAAATTAATACTATTGCAAACTTTTTTCGAGACTTATATTAACTCATTTTGAATAGAAAAATATAATAGAAGTCGCGATGAACTGAAAAATGCTGAGACAATTCAAAGTGCAATAGATAGCCAAATCAACCTAATACAAAACTGAAGAAACATCTACCCTAAGAAAATTAGCTTTAACTCCACAAACATAAAAATTTTCAGAACAAGCCATGGAGCAATTATTCATTTCTATTTAGAAGTTATGAATATTTAGTATGTTCATTACAGGAATTTTGAAAATATTCAGATGTATTCAGACGAAAAGAATTTTCCTCTGGGAATAATCACTTGGAGATGCGTAGAAAAACATTAATGAATCGATCCTATGGCCTGTAATTTAGCGAAGGTTCATATTTGCTTGTCACCCGTTCAAGAGTTACAAGCGAGATGCCTTATTTAGCTTTAGTTGGTTCTAATATTGAACGTTTAAAAACTCCTTATCCGAAGGGCCAGGTTGGTTGGAGGTTAAAGGTTGGTGGGATGCACTGTGAAGAGTAGAGCCTAACGTTCCTAGCACACTGACATCACCATGAGCAAAAACGCCTATCACAGTTCAAGATTCATCCCTAAAATCCCACAACATCACATTCACACACACACCACATTACACACCACACACACAACACACAACACACAATACACAACGTACTAGGACACACACACACACACTGACACAACTATCTCACAACAACTCAACAGACACATTCACTCACATCGAACAACACACAGATACATACACCTACAACAACTACAACACTCATACTTTATGAACCACAACACACCACACTATCGACACACACACACACACCACAACACAATCAAGAGCACAAAGAGCAAGACTGAGGATGATTTCATATAGTTCCTGTAGTCATCGATATTCGATCGTATCTACTCGTCGAAATAGTGATATAGTTCAAAATAAAAAATTCTGAATTTTCAGCGTAATAAAGTATTAAAAACAGATATTCTTCTAAAAAAATCGGAGGTCTCATTTATATAAATTATAATCAATTGATATAAATAGGCGTTAATTATTAAGATCATAAATGATACACATTATATCTCAGAATACATTAAAAATAATTATAGTTTAGTTGTGTAAAATAATCATAATTATATATTCCTGTCTTCATACAGTCGATTTAACTATTAGAATAGATATCGCAATTTGGGTTTTATTTATGGAAGTTTAGGGTTGTACAGCACAGCGAAGGGCTTATGAACTATCCTTATCTATATATATATATACTTACCTTCGGAGGGGTTAAGAATAACTCACTGACTTTAACACCTCCTCTCTCAGGGTAATGAAGCCGCACTCTACACGATTCACCTAATGCCGCTTTCAATAGGTGTCTTATAAATTACCTAATTGGGTATTACTCTTCGGAGGTTATATAATTAAGCTGGCTTATTTCGTCTATTTAGGTATGACTTGCATTGGTCGTATGAAATGTGTGGTTATTATTTTTTCCGTTAATTTTAAAGAAATGGTATTAATTATTGAAATTATATTTATTAAAGGCAATAGAGGTATTAAACATTGAAATCACCAAGAAGATTTTAATAAAATATCAAATATTTAGAAATATAAAATTGCCCACCCGTACACAATACCATTTGATCTCAGTTCTATTGATTGATATAAGAAACAATTGAGGAGCGTCCCTTTTATGCATAAGGACATAAGGCACTCGTATTATACCCCTTTGACCCGTTGTGAAAAAAACAAGATTATTAATCTAGCGACTGGAAAGAGAAGAAAGTGAAATAAAATCATAATGCTATTAAGAGAAGAGAACAGTACGATGGAAAAAGACTGACCTAGTGATTGAAGAGAATAAAGAGATGATGAAAGAGAGACTTAGTAGGAGATTGGAAGAGAGAGGTAATGTTAGTTTTGTCCAGAGGAATTTGCTAATGTCTACGTTAATTCATTGTCCAAAATGATGTTATAAACTCAGAGACGGTGTGGACACTTTGATGAAGAAATTGCTGTCCAACTTCACTAGTTCAGGATGCAATGGTATTTCTTTTGATAGAATGCTCACGTTTTTAAGGGAAATTTGTTAGATTGACTACGTCATTACCTCGTGAGGCGAGAACAGATGCTTGGAAAGAAAGATGAGAGGAAGAAAACATTCCGATGTACTTGGTAGAGAATGGAACGGCTGGGAATGGTAGCTGAACATTTAGTCTTTTGATAAGGGAGAGAGGGAGAATTTTCAGAGGATGAGGTTAGCGAGATTATTCGAGATGTAGCCCTAGGTAATGTTAAGCACTAGAGTATTGTATAGAGAAAATGGAATAGTATTGTGTAAGAGAGAGAAGAGATTGAGATTAGAAAACTGTGTCATGAAAGCTGGAGTAGGACTGATAAGTGTTTGAAGGAAAACGGTGAGAGCCTAAGAAGTATTTGTATATGGTGTTTTAGATTTGTGTTTTTTGTAGATATTAACTGAGTTAGGCGAGTTATGCCCTAGCAGAAATAATATCTATGTTTTTTACTTAAAATAATGGGAAAAGTTGAAAGCGAAAAACATCTGTATGTCCAGATAACCTAGTCTTCATAAAATCACATCGATATATGAGTATCGAGAAAATTTAGACTAGACATTTGAAATATTAACTGCAGTTATTACGTCTTGAATATGACGTCACTTCTGATGTAGAGTAGTGATTGTATTCTAATTCGAGGTAATGTTCATTACAACTATATCTTCATAGTATATGAGATAGAATCCTCTCTTATTTGATATTAGTATGTTAGTGTTCTTCGAAATGCTTTTGTATAAGGTGTACAATATTTGATTCAGAATACGGCTAATTTTTACTTCTAGACTGAACTCATATACTAATAGCATCGACAAATGATACGGTGGAAAAAGACAATCACACCACTCAGCGAGATCTACAACGCAATCAGCTAGCTAAGAAACCTGCATACAAGCACACTACACTTTACGCTTATTTAGTTAAAAGTAGGGAAGTTTCAGTAGATGTTAAGCTGAATGTATTCATGCTGAGTATGTATAAGGTCTGCAAATTGTACATTATATTATTTCTATGATTTAAAGTTAGGTTATGATGATCATAATGTTTATAAGCTCATATCTTTAAACCGTATAGCTAAATATACTATTGTGTTTCGCCGTTATTGACGAATAAATAAAAAAATATAAGGTATATAAGTGAGTGAGATAGGGTCTAATATATCTGATTACCCTATTATATTGTGGATTGATACCCCTAAGTATATTTATTATGTCATATATAATATATATAGAACTTATAAAAATATAGTAGAATTGAAATTAAGAATTGATACGTTATTGTTTACGCAATTGACTATGTTCACTTATTAAGTGGTGTTATAATGATGTAGGAACTTTTGATTAAATGTTTAACTTGCTTTTAAATAATAATTAGTGCGTTTTATGAAGTGATGTTTGATTTAAATAAAGGTTATTGTCGTAGTACTAATTTATTTTCTTAGTTCACTATAGTAGTCTAATTGATTATAGCTTTAATTATATTAGGTATAGAAACAATTGTAATTGTTAATTAACTCTTATATATATATTTCGTACTGTTTAAGCATATTTAAATAATATAGATTACTATGCATTTATTTGTGCATATGTTTATCCGATAAATGATTAACTCGGAGATGCTACGTATAAATGCAAATAAAGTGTATATGTTAATTGTTAATAAAAGACTATAAAGCAAATGAAAGTTGCATAATAAGAGCTATTCATGTGAGGACCATAATTTAGCGAAACATAGATGTTCAGTTTACTGTGAGCTACCGTATGGTTAGGCAAGTACTTTCATTTCCTTTTAACTTTAAAATTAAGTAATAAATAAACTGTGTTAATAATGTTATTGTTTAATTAGAAATGCTTATTATGCCTTATAGTATTTAAGGATTTGTTATGTTATATTATATTTGATAAACGAGTATATATACTTTAGTTATACGGTTCTAATGCAAATAATACAGTTAGTCGTTATTTAATTTCATTAAACGGTGACTAATAAATAAACGTATCTTACGTTAGCATACTACTTCGTCTGGCCTTTCGGTTATAATAAAGAACTTTATTTTGTTATGTTTATCGATGTTGTTAGTCTGTTGTTGTTAAGTTGTTGTTGTTTATTGTTGTTTGTTGTTGTTGTTGTTTGACTGTATATATGTTCCAATTATTTTAAGAATATGAATATTTTATTGTTGTATTATGTTGTGGTTATGCTGAGCTATAAGATTAATTATATATATCCTCATTTTGAAACTAGATATGGTCTCGTATTATTTAGTGCGTTTGTATAATTTCACTGTTTACTGTTCAATTTTATTCTGAATTGGCTGAGCAATAAGATAAGAGGAATCGCATATATTATTCTATATATATACATATTATATATCACGTCTTTTATATAGAGTGGTTGTGTGTTGACTTCTACGAGGACATGAGCGGAATATTCCGTCAAACGAATTTGGTATTGACGCTATTTTGTCGCTTGTTATCTTTGGTAACTCATTTAGGACTATCGTGCGCCGAACTAATAATTATCCATGTTCTCTCTTGTGGTTGATGATACTCTTTCACAAGAGCTTCGGTTTAATTCACACCCCATGTAGATAGTGCTCCTAGGCATTACCTAATACTTTATATCAGTTAAACCCATATAATAGCCGCTTCATCTCTCTAAGCCTCTTGACATTATATGCCAACCTAATGAGGTCAAACGCTATAAAAAGACCTTTATTCGTCATCTGTTACTGATGGGACTTATACACAGATTATAGCTCAACAAATACCTCGCTACAAACCTTATACGAGTCAGTGAAAGGCTACAGTTTTTGTATTATACCCGATAGACATCTCAGACGTGACTGTTATGAAGGCACTAATCTTTAAACCCCTAAGGAAGACCAACATCAATAAGTCGTTCTAGTAATAGAATACCTACGATGAGTTTTCTCACTATGGTGACGAACACTTAAAGAAAGCACCTCAATGGCACTGTATACGAAACCATTGCGACCCTACGATCGAATCTGCTTGTGAAACCTCCTCTTACGACCACTGGATATGATTTCCCCACGCCTATATCGACCATACAACAACTGAAAGATCATCTTTAACAGCCCTCAGCTGCCTCACCTTTAATTAACGAAAATTCATAATCAGCTTCCTTTAACGACTGTCTGATCATACTCCGGAATACTCCTTTAAAACTAACATATAGCCTCCAAGGTGATAACCCTCTTAACAATTATTTTACACCAAACAACATTGATAGGCCTTATCATTAATATTGCTGTTAAATCACAGAGAGATGCTAATTAAATTCTCACATCAGCTATGGCTGAGCAGTGTTAGCTTCTCTCTTTGTATGTGAGAGTAAAGGAAGTGCTGCTATAGAATTACGAACATATGCACGCATCGTAAAATGTAGTTTTTAAGGTTATGTATTCTGAAGACATATTATATATATATATATATATTCTTACATATCTTTTATCAATCCAAGGGTACTTGAATCTTCATTAGTAAGATGATTAATAGAATACGTTAATCCACAACTTAGTTAATCCTTAATTATAGATTCGTATAGATCAGATTAGAATAAATATATAGTAATATATTACAATTATATAATAAACATTATAATATTGTACATTGTAATGATTAATGTGGATCCTTTAAGATTGGTTGATTGTTTGATAACCTGCTATAGTCTTTTGTGTAGAATAACGGCTCTCCTCTCTTACAAGTTGGATAATATACTATTTCATGTTATGATAAAAATCCATCGAATTAGACTAAAAAAGGGACTTACTCTTTTATCATTACCGTATGCTATTTTTCTTTACACTTCATAGAAAGCTCTTAAGTCGTAATCAAAGCTACCAGAGAGTTTAGATGATAGTAGGACGCCTGTTGATGGAGATATTACAAACTCTAGATCCACTCGATATAAGGGCCCCCCGCTAACACTCGGACCAGGGTCAACCACTGTGGGGTAGGAAAATGATTGGGTTCTCCACTTTTAGCTAATCGCTTGCGCCTCAAGAACAGTACCACTCTCTGGAGGTTACCATCTTTCAAGGTTCTAGGGTTCATAAACCCACTCTAGGAGCCATTTCTAGCCATATATGCAATATCCACGGTTTGTCGTCGCGGGCGTGTGGATATTGCAACAATATCATTTGAACAATAGATAATAATGAACCACAATGATTACACCACCCTTACCCGAACCACACTGTTGCCCCCTGACCCGAGTGCTAATAGCCGGGATGAGGCCCCGATCGGGTTAGAAGTCCAACAACACGCTCACTCCTACTTTTGAGAGCTAAGGCTTTCCAGGGTAACAAACCGACCATCGAATGAGTTTTCTGTTACGTATACATGCGACTATGGGTCAACCAGAAAACGAGAGAACCAGAAACCTCCGGGCTCTACGACTCTTGTGAGAGTATTCCACCCTCCTGTGACCTAGGGGTATAGGCTTCAGAAGTGTAGGCGTCCACCATTAGACCATCTACAATACTTACATAATAATATGTTGCGTTTAATGCAACAAGTTCTATTGAATATAACATAATAGATGATAAGCCGCCCATTAAAACTAACCCAGCCTGTCGCCCGCTCTGTACCCGAGTCGTTGGAACGGAGAGACCGTCGGCGGTTAGGCCTGTCCAAAGACACGCCTCATTCCATCTATGCGGAAGCTACACGCTTTCAGACGGTAATTAATTATGACTTCGCGCTCTTCCTATTTAGTCACGTTGGTTACAGACACCGTGAGAATGCGTCTTGGAATTACCATTCTCATACGCTGCGGTACGGGTTCTAAACACCACTTAGGACCATTTACTCAAATTATACAAAATGTGTATCGTTATATTTGCAACCAAATACTCTTTGATACCTAATCTATGTACCGATTAAAAAAAACCCAGTGTGGCCTCGTGACCCACACCGAGTGTCTCAGCGGGAGGCCCGTCGGGACGGTTACGGGAAGCCATGCCCAAGACACGCCTCACCCTCCTTCGTTGGGCAAGTCTAACGCTATTCAGGACGGTAAAAATGACTGGGGTTTCCTGTTTAGCCGTTTAGTCGCGTTTGCGTGCAAGAGGATAACACTCTTGGATACCATCTCAAGGTGTAAGGGTTCAACCTCCGAGCTCTAGGACCATTTTACAAATCTATACCTATATATATATTATATATATAATATACTATATATATATATAGTATATATATAATATATAATATTATTATATTTATGAATTTATATAATATAATATATTATATTGTGTTAATTTTATGTGTGTTAGTATGTAATATATTATGATAATATATATATTATATATATATATATTATGAGTGTGTTAGTATATTATAATAATATAATATTATAATATATATAAGTATATACATATATATACACTATATATATTATATCTATATCATAGTACTATAAAACTATTACATATAATATGTTGTATATGTTGAAATATATAATCATATAAATAATAAGATTGATGTGTGATGTTGTGGTTCGTTGGTTGTGTTGAGTATACATATAGGATATAGATATAATGATAGTGATGCTGAGTTAGTGTTAGTGTGTGTGTGTGTTGTATATATAACTATATATATAATTGATGTATGTATGTAGTGTTGTGTGTGTGTGTGTGTGTGGTTAGATAGATACTATATATATAATATATTATATATAGTATATGGGTAGTGTGAGTGTGTGTGTGATGTGTGTGTGTGTGTGTGTGTGTGTTAGTTGTGATATGTGATGTGATAAGATGCTTATGGTGTAGTTTGATGTGTGTAGTGTTTAGTTAGTAAGTGATGAGTGTGTGTGTGGATTGTATTGTAGTTTGATGTTGTATATTTATATCTGTCTAGCTTGAGTTAGTGTGTATAAAGTTATAGATGTGTGTGATTGATGGTGTTCGCTGTAAGTATAATTGTAAGTGTTCACTATAGTCTGTAGCTTACAGAGAGATAAAACTTTACTCCTGTTTGTCTTATATCCACATTAGGCATTATGCTTCGTGATTAGGTACGGATCATGCTTAAATTGTAGTGTTAATCTACATTACTATGTAATCGTAAAATTCTAACATCTGCTCATTGTGTTGGAAGATATTAATTAAAGATTGATATAAAATGCTAATGTAATAAATATATGTAATATTTGTATATATGTTAAGATTTTTATTTAGAAAACAACAAACAAATTTTATTAACCGAAAGTAGATACTTTAATAAGGCCCCGTAATATATAATAGTTAGATATCTTGGTTTTATATAAAATTATAGTTAGTACGCTCATGTTCTACTGCAATTATACTATATATCCATAAAGATATATATGAGTGTACATGATGACTTCCTGTAACGGTGCGTATGTTAAATTATTAAGTCAATTATATACATATATCATGTCTTGATTTTTAACTATGCTTCGCTTAGCAATCATTATTGATTTAAGCATTGGATAGATATCCATTCTACATTCTTGATGGATACGTAATGAGAGCCTTTTATCTATCATTCAAATGTTTCGTGACAGATTTAATACTCTATTGATTATATTATTTATATCTTGTGACCTTTATTCTATTTAAGATTTATTTATAACAAAGCATAATTATAACAAACCTAAAATATCAAAAGCGTACCTTTCTGTGATTTTAATGTGATACGATTACGTAGATATCATTCGAATGATCGACTTACTGTAGAATTCATAAATAACGATATTTTAATTTTATGTATATCTTTTTTAGGGTCAGTTTACCACTGTATTCATAACGTAAGAATAACGAAGAAAATTATTTGCTTGACACATAGATAGTTGACAATATATTAAGAGTCTAGTAATACCTCTAGCAAATGAGTCAGTACATATTTTACTAATGGAGTTAGTAATCAATTATAATTTATCAGTCATGTTAAACGTTTTGATACGGTTTAGACATACTAACTTTGATAACTAATATTTATATATTATTAAATAGTATTTATTAGACCCTGTTTATATACGTAGTGATATCATATACCTTAGTGAGATTTTCAAAGTATATAGGGGTATATATATTATTAGGTTATGTGATTCTTATGCTCCTTCTAGTATATATATATTATATATTATGGGTTAACTATTATAGTTGTCCAGATAGATTGTACTATAATATATATAAGTATGAGCTTTATATCATGTATAAATAAAATGTGTATAATCTAACTTTTGTGGTATTTTACGTCTAATACATGACTATATAATATTATATTATTGAGTTATCACCTAGTCTATTTGTATTATAGAATAAGAACTTAGACTTATTTTAACTACTATATGATTTGGATTACACTTATTATCCAAAATACTTACTCTCAGAAATACCTGATACACTAAATCAATAGTAATATAAATAACATCATACCAGATGGTCAGTATGAACATGACGATTCTTTCCATAGAAGACCTATCACAAAACATCTTAGGAAAGAAATTGGAAAACAAATGGAAAACCAAAAAGCGATCCAAATTTCGAATGAATTATGGCAGAAAGCCAAAGAAGAGAAAATAGAAGCTGGAAATCTCACTGAAACACCTTCTCTTTCAGTATTAAGACGAATTAAACATGAATTCAACAAAGAATGTGAACTGATTTCGAAGCAATAGTTGTCTTTATAAATAAATTAATTGTCTAAAAGTTGAATAGAGAAAAAAAAATGCAAAATTTTCTGAGAAAGATAAATAATGTTTAAATATCGGAAAGTAGTTAAACAGCTATTCAAAGTACTAGTTAGCAGCAGCTGGGACATTATGCAGGAAATGTCAAAAATACAAAGATAATGTAGAAAGTTTAATGTAAAGTTAAAAGGGGAAAAGCGACTAGTTTATATTAAGATTGTTATCAAGGAAATACAGTAAGGTAGGAAATTAGCACGTACTATTGTGTTGATTACTATTGTGAATGAGAAAACTACTGTATATTCTAAAACAGAGGAAGTTTTATAGTTTCTATTGTGGTTGAATGTATGTCGAAATAATGATATAGAATCAATTGGAGTAGGGATTGCAGCTGTGAAAGCTGTACTAATGCCGGAAAGAAAACTTGTGTTTTTTATATGGTCATAGATGTGCTGGGGAATTAGACTGACCTCAGTTAGACATGCAATTATGAAGGTCCCCTAATTAGTTCATAGGCTAAAATGCTTCCCATCAAAAGACAAAATTTTAAAATATAAAGGAACTATATTTTTATTTCATTGTGTTTTTTACTAAGAAAATTATATATATATATAAGTATATAATATAATATATTATATATATGTATATGATATATATATTACTAAATGATATATTTAACGAAATATATAGATAATATTATAGATATAATGATATTATAGTATATATATATATAGTATAATGGACGGGGTTAAATTAACTGATATGGAGATAGATTTTATTGATTCACTCAAAATAGACACACATTTACTGCAACATTTTTTGCGATTATAAAAATTGAAGATGTAGAATAGTATTAAGGTTGACTTTTCTCTAAAGCTTGATTGTTGTTCTTTAACGCCCTATTACTGTGCTTTTTAGTTTTTATTCTGAGGGTGAATAGAAATGACAAGACTTTTTATATACGATTCGCATGATACAAAGAGGATGGCAAATAAGAAACGCAAAAGAAAGATGAGCGCTGAGTCGACGTTTTTAGGGAAATCATATTTAAGGAGTTGTGCTTAAGCAACAGAAGCTCTAAGAAGACGGCCAGTTTATTATTACAGGTTTCTGTTAGGTTATGTGAAACGCTTATTTGCGTAACGATTTACTTTCTCTTTCTTATCTTTCATGATGAGCGAGAACCTGTTACTTTAGGTTTTATCTTTGATGGTCTGTAGCTTATACGAAACATGGTTCATTTGTATGGTTCAGAAAAGGTTTGGAAAAACTAAATTTCTAGTTTGCTGGAATAATAAAATAAGTATTACAATATTAAGAAGTGAGTAAAAGAAGTTGAATGTACGCGGCTGAAAAATTGTTAAACTAGGATGTAATCAAATATTTCTTGTATGTCTTCTTCTGTGTCTTCTGGTTCTTCTCTTCTCTTCTTTCGTCTTCTACCTCTTCTTTCTTTCTATCTCTTTCTCTACCCTCCTCTCTTCTTGTCTTTCTTCTTCTTCTGTCTTCTTCTTCTTTCTTCTTGCTTCTTCTTCTTCTCTTCTTCTATGTTTCTCTTCTTCCCTGCTAGTACTTCTTCTGCTATATTATTTATATGATATTATATATCTATACTTATTTTAGAGGTATTATCATATATTATTATTATTAGTTATTTATATTATTTATTATATTAATTATATATTATTATTCGTTGTTGTGACTTAATTCGATTCATTAATTATTATATTATATTTTCTTATTATTATATTATTAATTGATGTAAATTTTTCCATTAATCATATCATATTGTATTGATATTATCGAATAAAATATATTCTTGATTATTGGTATTTGATTATTGATTATTATTAATAGATAATTATTAATATTTTAATAATAATAGTATTTAATATTATTATTATTGATATATGATATTATTATTATTATCATGATTAATTGATCTATTTTTTTCGATAATATGTGGATGTATAATCAGTATGATTAGATATATTCAAGTGTTATCTAAGCGTTACAGCGAAACAAGTTCAATTATTGGAGATCCAGATGAAAAGCGTGTTTTGTCAGAAATCAATCCTAGAAAGAGAACATAGCCATCTTATTGGTTAAGCACTATAACTCCTAAGTTTAGTTGTAAAAACCATATTAAAATGTTCTCAAAATAATCTTGGATTAATTTTTATTCTGGGAAAAACTATATAAAATTAGACGAAAGGTAAGAATAATAAGCAAGAAAGATGAATCCAAAACAATGAACTAATCTTCATATATCTGATTAGAAAAACATAGCAGTTTCACGATGGATAGATAGAAATTGTTGACAAGCGGAAATCAAATGTGGATATCTTGCAGTAAGTTGAAGATTCTTCTCACGAGCATATTGAAGATATGTTAGAAAATGTTAGACAGAGTCGATTAAGATCGTAATAAAAAGAATAAGGAAGAGATGTTGAACTCTAAGATAATAAAAAAACCGTTTGTGTTAACTCTTACATTTGGAAATTATTTAATAGAGGTTCTTGTGTAGTAAGCTATATATAGAACATATTAATATATATTATAAAACAAGAAAGAAAAGACGATTGTATAAGATGGGATACAAAATTTAGATATATTACATTGATTATCAAAATTGCACAATTTTGGCGAAGCAAATAGTTATTGGTGATATTTTTTATTGAACCGTCTATAATTTTATTATTTATATAATTTATTTTCTATTTTTATTTGTTATTTAGACTCTAGAGGAAAAATATTTGTTTTTAATTTCGGAATTTGAGACATCTAACTCCCTTAAATGATACTTGATTAGCTAGAAAGAAGAAACGTCCAAGAGATTCCATTTAAGAGATTCCATTTAAGAGATTCCATAAATGCCTCAAAGTTAGTCAAAGTCCAGATATTCTTCGAAATATTTCAGAATATTGTCTATCAAAGATAAAAGCATTTATATATAAAGTTGAAAGATTTAAGACTAATTTTGTTTTTTAATCTATTTCACGGGCATTAAGAGTTACTATGTTATTATTATAATCGTTAATGCATGAAACGTCAGAAGTAAATATCCTTTCTTTATTACAGTATAAGAGGGACTATAATTACTTAGGAATACAAAAGAAAGGAACTTAAAGTAAT
>JABUQX010053667.1:25000-71540 GCA_015478945.1 Trachelipus rathkii | reverse complement strand
TCGATAAGGTACAAATATTTAAGTGGGAATGGATGTAGAGTTCTTAGCACTAAATGGGCTCCATGTTGATGACCTTATTATGGGAAATAAAGAATTTGGATAGCGATTATACCAAACAATAAAGAAAAGAATTAAGTCGGAAAGGAGAAAGCAAAGGTTTTAAATACTTGCGAATAGAAGTAGCAGGAGAAACAATACCCTTTTCAGCTGAAACTTTGGAGTCTTATAACTAGAGATAACAATTAACTAAGGATAATAAATAAGGAAAAAAAGGAGGCGGAAATAACTTAGTGACGAGGAGATGACAATGTATAGATCCCTTTTAGGGAAATTAAATTGAGATGTCAACCAAATAGCAACGGCCCTGATTCGAAGTTCTCTGTAAGTTGTTTAGGGCGAAATATGAAGGAGGCAACAGTTGGGAACTACAAAGATTTGATCAATGTAGCAGAAAGAGCAATCAAAGAAGAAATTTACATGAGAATACCGAAATTGAAGAAAGGCAGAATGAGGTTGGAAGTTTACTCTGACGTCATTAGGTAATATAAGTGGTGGGAGAACCCAGATTGGTTATTGTATAAGGATGAAAGATACAGTGGGCAATATTTGCTTGTTGATGGAAATCGAAAATAGCTTAAAAGGTTCGTTAAGTTCCACTTTGTAGTCAGCCTGACCCGCTAGCTGGTGGCAGCATGTTGAATGGTGAGGTACATTAAATATCTTTGGGAATACACTAACAAGAACAATTGATACATAACAAATGTATGCCAATGACAGACTGTAAATCAATTACAAGGATTAGTAATCTACTCAAGCAAAGGGGGATTAAGAATAGGAAACCTGAGAATCGAAGCTGTTCAAACTAGAAAAGAAAATTAATAAAGGAAGTCGGTACACTCGTGAGAGTGGGTAAATTCAGATTTGCAATCAAGCCGTTGGACATTAACCAAAGAAAATAACAAAATATCTAATGGAATGAGAAGGGGTTTGGCATGTAATATAAGGGGGGTTGAAGGAAAAAATAAGTAAATTATAATATATCCTGATTTGTACATGATAGGCTTGTTGGAACTCTCTCTTCGAAGATACGGGCATGTAATTTCTATAGTTGAATTCCTATGAGTAATGTACATCTGTATTATTTGTTTTTGTTTTTTTCCTTTTTTCTAGAATCGACACCAAAATCAGCTTGAATCTAATCCTGATTTTGTATTAGCAGTAATTAGTCATTTAAGAATCCAATGGAATTCGAATCATTTTTCATTTTTTTTCAAATATAGTTACAAGGTTAACTCAGGCTACTGTGTAACGGAGATAGAGCAGTATCGTTGCGAGAGTCGAATCAACAGGCAGAGAACTTTCAAAAACTTCTGCTCGTTCTTTTTCTGTTATCTTTTGCTTACTCTTATGGGCTATTATTCTTATTTTCATATCACGAAAGTGATAAATTTAATACGAATATATTTGGGGCTATTATTCTACATGTAAAGATTGATTATTATCGTGGGTACTACATTTAATGAAAATATTGATTAAATTATCTAATGGATTATTAAAATGGACTGAATGTTCTTAATTTGGGGAGCACTTTCATGAACTTGGCTAACTTTATCTGTTTCTTTGACTTAATTTATACTCTTTATACTCTAATATTCATACTAGAAAGTGAATAGAATCCATTTTCTGCGGATTATTTAAGGTAATTATTTAAAAGAGTTCTTGATAATTTTTGTGTTAGGCCAAAAAATCTTTCATTTATTATCAAAGATATATTACATATAGTATTATATTATATTAAATAATATATATTATATAAATATAATTATAAAATAGTATATAGTATATAATATATATATATATATAATATACTATTATATTATTATTATTTAGGGTACTTATTTTATGCACAGCATTATCAACTAGATTCAGCCTCTATTAGCAATCTTCGCGCAGAGTGAAGAAGTTGCGTCTTGAGTGTGAAACCTGGGCCTGTATTCCTGGAAGTCGCGTGATGCCATATCTCAACTCCTAGATTGTGGATTTGCACTCTCGTGGCAAGATTATACTGTGTGCCTGACTATTTCGCGGGACCGACGAGTTTATAAGTGATATCTAGGGGGCGATATTGAGAGTTATTGCTGTGTAGCAGTAGTGTGGGTGAAATTGTTAGAAGATGTCTTGGAGATCGGGAGGCTGGATGTGTGAGCAGGCAGTTGGACCCTCAGGAGGGCACGCAGGCGGGGAGGACTTTTAAACGATCTGTATGAAGTGTGCAGTAGGAAGTTTATGCAGGATGGGCCGGGTAAGCCTCATGCATAGGAATTGGGTCGCCCTATTCAGTCCAGCGATATATATATACTATAATTACACATACCATAACTATAATTATATTATTATCTATTTATATATATACTAATTATATATATATAATATTATATATATATATATATGTATTCTATTATGTGTATTTGGTATTATTATATTATATATTATACGTATATTTATATCCTATATCTATATATAGAGATCTATATCCATATATATATATTATTAATATAAATTCATAGGCTATTAGATTATATATCATAGTATATTATAACCAGGTTACATGATATATCTATTTACTTAATATCCGTATATTTATACTATACATACAGTCCTAATGCTCTACTACTATTATATCACTCCGGGGGGTTGTGATCATCACCTATACATATAGTATGATTTTATTATATAATATTAATCACGTATATATATCATCACCTTCTTTCCCCAAGCTGGGGGCTTTGTGCGATTGCCCATCACACGAAAAGTAGTAGTACAGAATACAGACCCAACTCGAGAAAGGAACCCAGTCTTGCCCTCCTTATATCTTTAGTAAGAACTTCGTCCGAAAGTAAGACAAATCCGACCCTAGAGTTTTCACGGGACCCGAAGCGGACACCCTCACTTATCGGATACTCACCGTGTGGGGTTCATCACTTGGCGCCAGGTGAGACACATACCCCACCCACCCTCAACAAAAAACCCGCAACATGCCAACAAAGAATTAAGCTGACACTTAAACTTATACTGCCTCCCTGCGCCAAACTCACCATTTCTCTCTCAGGCCCCCCTCCTATATACTGCGACTCAATCACTTTTTATTCGGTTTCCCAGCTAGCGGTGATCCCAGAAGCAGTAATCTCCACCCATACACTCAACGACATTTAACCAATCGATCAACCCCATCTCACAAGACGTAACTTCATATTAATATCTTTCAATTGTATCCCTTTATCTGTCACCACACACAAACCTCTCTAACTACATTCCATTCAACTCATTCCTTTGATTCCAATTCTCCAAATCAATTCTACCTACACACCGCTCACCTAAACAGATGATCTACCCCTGACACCTTTGTACTCCTAAGAGTCTATACCCATTTAATATCCAACCAATGGCTCATACCACTATAACATTAACACAAGGTGACAAAACATACCACCTCAAATGAGTACTAATAACACACTCACGACCAACACTTACTCCCTATATTCACATCACCCACACGAAGTTTAAACTCTCCCGCACCAGCCCCGCCCCTTCCTGCCACTTCACAACTTTCCATTATACAACTCAGTGCAATCAACATATCGCCAAGTTCCCTTTCATAGTCACACAACTCCTATCAAAAATCTCTAAAGCTCAGAACAAATTTTCCAGCTCGCTCACCCAATCCGACCACCAAATATGCACAACCAATGCCGGACTCTGACTCACTCAACAATCACCCAGTCCACCAACAACAGTACCCTTACCTCTTACTTCTTAGGTTGCCTCCTGCCTCGACTCCTTACTAATTAATAATCTAAACAAAGTCCACTTTAGACTCCATTTAATCTTACACACGCTTACAGCTATCCTAACCTTACATACTTTTAATCCCTTCATGAGCTTCACAACACCCATCCTAATCCACTATACACCTCTCCCATTAGAGGCTTGCACAATAATCCTATCATGCGCATGTTGCAAATCCAAAACCTAACATACAACTTACGTATGAATAAACTGTCTCATGCAACTTGTCTCACTCGTTTGCTTCAATGTTAAAAGAATCTATTAGATTTCCACACATACGTCTAATTGAAGCAGTTCTAGCACCGACTGTGTTCTTCAATCAATATAGTCCTTCGCTCGAGCTGCACGCCTGACGCAGGACTGAATTGATGAAAAGATTAGCAATTTCAGCACCTTTTTGCCCTATTTATTTTGGGGAGGACTACTCTGGTAATTGCTACTTAGGGTCTTGTACTTGAGGTACCGAACCCAGACCCTCTGCCTGGGACTAGGTCGCGCCTATGTTATATACTGTAATATCTATATTACTTATTACTTATACTTATTATAACGCTTCTGTGAAATCTTATATATATATATATATATAAAATATCTATATATATATATAATATATTCTATACTACTATATATTAATATATATTATATACAAACATCTGTATTTTACATTAAATGCGTATTTATTTTACTCTAATTGGTAAAGTGAAAATAAATCATATCAAACTAATAATATTTAATAAATAAATAAATTATAAGGCAAATTGATTATTAATAAATAAAAAAAAAGAAACTCTTATCTCGACATTTATTAGAACATTTTAATCTCTCAATGGGTTTTGAGAACCATCTTTTATTTTATATCAATATGTATTTCATTTATTTTTGATAACCAATTCTTTTATCTATTATGTCAATAACACCAACGTGACGTGATATTTAATTTTTTTTTCAAATGAAATCATTTTCCACATTTACTCAATTCAATACCATATATCCACCTTCTAAAGACCAATTATGTAAATAAAACATCATGCATGCACTTTAATTAAGATAAAAATTTCCTTACAACCCTCCCGAATACTCGTGGGTTAAATTTTGCCCACACTTTTTTTTTTAAGAAAAAATTCTCAGAACTTTTTTAAAACTAGTTCAATAATTTTTTTCTCGTTCCAGGGATTCCTCAGGGACATGTTGAAATATATGTACACAAAATGGTCATTACCAATGTTGGTTCAAAAATCATACACAAAGTTACGAAGTACGGTTAAAGTGTGGTTTTCTGGCTTGGCGTGCGAAAAGTGCCACACCGTACGTGCGCGTGGTTCACTCTTATTGAATTTCAAAATTATTTGTAGCAAATGCCTTTCACAAAGGAATAATATTGATATAAAAAATTCCCATCATGCCATTTTGATAATTTTATAACCTTCGCCAGTTAAAGCCACGTTCAGTTTAAGTTCAATTGCCCATTTTGGTTATACAGATATATATATATATATACTATATACGATAGATATAATTTTCTTTTCTTATATTGTTATTATGATTGGTAGAAATGCTTATTTTATCATTTCATTGGTTTATTAATAATATATCATATATATATTATATATATATTATTATTTTTAATATTTTTTTTCAATTTTTGTCGCCCCTATCCACTCCACGATCGTGTGGGCAAATAAAAACGCCCAATTTCACAGTTAATGTTTAAATATATAATAACTGTCACCCAACCTTAAACAAACTCTACTAGAACAACTCCTTATATCGGTATTCTGATTACATAATCTCCGTACACACCTAAAAAGTGGAAAAAAAAATGCAAATAAATATGTTCGGTTTGTCGCGGCAAAAAATGGACCTCACGAGTATGATGGGCGCCTTTAATTTGCCACGAGTTAGAACTTTTGGCATTGGTTACATTATTATTTATATTCTTATTACTTTTCTATTTATTTATCTATATTGATTAAGCTAATTTGGCATTTTTTTCGTATTTACTTAATATCTTACTATAGTTTATTTAGTATATATATAATATTATATTATAATATATATATATATATATTAATATATAGTTATACTTTTTATGACTTTATTTATAATATCTAAATATATTATTAATGTCTTCATTAATTTAAAGTTCATATTCTGCTCTATGAAAATTTGTACTCGAGTCAACAAGAGCTCTGATTCCAGATTGAGTTTTTATTAGCAATTTTGAAATACAGAGAAAAGGTTTTCCCTACGAAGAAATTAAAAAAATTGGAAACTAGAAGTAATTATAGAATAATTATAATTAATGATTAGAAATAAATACCGATTAAAAAATAACGTAACTATCATTAATAATAAGAATAATTAATATAAATTAATAATATTATTAATAGTTCAATATATTAATAATATCAATAATTAATATAAATAATATATAATATTATAAACAAAACTCATCTGTCTGTTGTTTCTGTTTTAATGGTAACTTAAATCATATGCCATACCAGACATACGGTGGACATGAGATCCAAAATTCTTTTCTTATATCACTGTTCCCTTGGGTTAACATGAGTGAACGTGTCAAATTAAATAAAAAAATCTAAAAATTCATATTATTATATAGTATTATTTATTTATATGTTTTATATAATTTCATTATATTTACTCCCCTCTCTCTCCTTATTATCTTGACCTCCTATCATTTTATTATTAATATTTATTTACTTTTATTAATATCATATATAGTTTTATTTAATTATAATTTTTATTCTAATATATATTAAGATAGTTATTCACTCATAATAAATCTACTCTTTGTGACATATGTTCCAATTTTCGAGTCGAACTGATTCTTACTCAGTTACTCCGATTATCCATGTTGTGGAAATTGGATAAATCTCGTGAGTTTTTGTATGCTTAAAGCAGCCAGCTAAACTGGTTCTACATGGCCATCATCTTAAGGGCCTTAAATTTCTTAATTATATATGTATTATATATATATAATGCTTCCTATTTATAATACTAGTATTATATAATTATATATATTATTATTATTATAACCTATATCGTTATAATTATATTCTTATTTAAATACATATATATTATTATAATATTACTATATATTATATATTATACTCTTTTTGGCTCATATATATCAATTATATATATTCATCTATAATATTATAAATATATACTTTAGTAATACTCTTTCTTTCTCTCTTTCCTATCATTCCCTTCTCTTTTGCCAAGATTGGGCGATCGGTAATGGGTGCTTTGTATACAACAGCATCTGGACAAGAAAGGGCTCAGAGTCAGAATCATGACAAACTTGTCGTAAAAGTGAGCGACAGCCCAGCCCTCATTCACCTGCCCCCTCTCTGTACCTCATTAATACTAGCCGAAGAGCCTACGTCACAGACAGACACAAGTCCCACCAGAGCAAGGATCGCCATGGAGACCCAGAACAGGACCGCCTCGCCCTATTTGGATTAAAAGTCGTCAATGTGTGAGAGAGGTTACTCCCTGGCCCAGGGTGGGCCAGAACCATTGTCCCCATACAAGCCCAAACCCGCGCATTCATCTCTTATCATTGGCACTTCTATTTTACTCTGCCAAACACTCACACCATGTCTCTCTCTTCACGAAGCACTTCGTTTCCTATATACTAGCTATATATATTATAATATATATATTATATAGTAAAAGCTACACAAGATGTGGAAACAGCTTACTTATATATATATATATATATATAGAATTAATATAATATATATATATATACGTATATATATATATATACTATACTATACTAAAATATTAATATATATATATATATATATTATATATGATATATCATATAATATCTAGGAATATCACACTATCATTATACTATTTTAGTATATACCACAAGCTTCTCCCTCCACCACCTAGTAATTCCTAATCAATATACTACTATATTATAGTGTATATATTTTAAATACTAGTGTATAGTTATATATAATATATATACTATATATAGCTATATATACTCATACAATATTATATAATATTCATTATATATATATATATTAGTATATATATTATATTATCATATATAAATATATATATATATTGCATTTATGTATATTGTATTAAACGTATGGGTACGTAGAATGCTAGAGGAATAAATGATGAGGAGAAAGGTGATGAATGTATATTTAGAAATGGGTATAATATTTAATTTGCATGTCTGCTGTGAAATGAGAAACCGGACTGGAAAAGAAGCGATCAAGACGAGTAGTGTGGTGTGAAGTGTGTGTGCTGGGGTGGTGGAATGTGAGGGGGGAAAAAGGTGCGATTCTGATGAGTGACCTGTGGCACAGAAGCATATGGTAGATTCATGTGTGTGTGTGTGTGTGATACTAGAATAAATTATTTTGAAAAGGTCAAGGTATGTGTGGTTGTAACATATGGTCCATCTGACGGTGATGTTGAGGAGTTGGCGATTTTCCGGGATATTCTGAGTGATGTTTTGGATAGGGTGAGTAGAAGCTTCAACCAGATTGTGCTTGGCTGACCTAATTTGCTGATAGGTGATCGAAAAAGGGATGGTGGACTTTGGGATGAAGGGAGAAAATGAGATTGGTAGGAAGGTTCTTCAAATACAAAATTATTCATATGTATACTAGAGTCTGGTGTAGGTCAGAAATCGGTTATCAAAGTGAAAAAGCTCTGAAGTTGACTTTTGTGTTGGTGAAGATGTTGAGGTATGGAATGGATGTTAAAATCAGTGAGTGGGGCAGCGCTAGAGGATGGGAATATCAAATCACTATGTTGTCTATGTAAGATTAAGTAAGTTAGTAGGGGCTTGGATGGAGAGGAAAGAGATAAGGCAAGAAATTAGGAAGGAATTAGACATACGGAAGTTTAACGTGACTAAAAGTCGGTAATAGGAAAACAGCTATAGTGAGAGTACTTGAAAATAAATCATAGTTGAATGTTGGGCAAGATGAAACTGAAAAAATCTGGCAGCAAATGAAGGAAACAGATGTTAGTAGTGCAAGAGAAGTATTTGGATATGATGAAGTAAGAATGTCAAGAGTCAGTGATCGAAGAACCAGGCATCGCTTTTTCAAAGTTAAAAAATGAGGGCGTGGATTGAATGAGATAAGATACGTTTCCTTCCTTCATGTTAACTTGGCACGGTGGCGCAATATATAAGGAAGCGAGAAAAAAGGAAGACTAAATGTGCATACGATGGAAGAAAGAGGATTGACGGCTTTGCCCAAGTTATTGTTCAGGAAGCGTTTGGGGGAGGATGACAATGGGGAAACTTTCAAGGATCAAGACGCTATTCTGGAATAGGAAGCGCGCACCATATTTTAAGAATGAGACATCTATCTTCTGAAGTAACGGAATTTAGCATAGATAATGACGAATAGGATGGTGTGATCGTGAACTTAGGAATTTATGTGAGAAAGAGCATTGAAGGACCACTGCGAATCTGGTGATAACATAGCAGAGTATTACGAAGAGAGTGTGCGTGAGGTTGTTAAAGATAGGACCTGCAGGTAATAGAGTAAGAATCGGCGAAAGTTGACAGAAATGGCAATCTGGACAGGGTATAGATGAAAACAAGTCACCTGGTGCAAAAGAATCAAGACAAACGGGTAAGGCCATATGTGTTTGAGTGAATTTAGGCGCATTAATGGCGGGAGCATTATAGGGAGAAGTAGAAGATAAATTCCGAAGAGGGATTGAGAGAGAGCGATAATTAGTGACCCGTTATACACCTATAAGGGTTAAAGAGGATACTAGTCGATAGCTGTGAGGAATTAATATTTATCGAAATAGCTTCCAATTTGTTGATAGCGGAAGAAGTAATTACATGCCTGGACCGCTATACTTTGGTCAAGTGAGTCGCAGTGATTATTGGTGAAACAACAAGTTTCTCGTATATAAACGTGGCTAGAAGATGTTGTGGAATCACAATATTTACAATGGATTTTGACTTCCAAATTTTGTACTTATAACAATTATTGCCCGACGCCAGGAAAGACATATTGCACGTAGAAGATTTTCCGCCGCAGCCGGCCTGCCTCAACCGACACGCCATCCACAACTCGGCCTTATGTCCAATTACTTTTAAAGGTTCAGATATGAATTCATCAACTTTGTTAGAAATTCTGTGCAAACAGAGGTAAGATCGGAAACAATTTTAACATCTGTTAATTCGTGATTAATAGGTGTTGATTATTAATATGGTATTTGTGATATAACGCTTCGCTGATACCATGCATTAATATTTGTCTGATAGTTTTTTATGGTTTATGTATTGCATATGATGTTGTTTTAAGTCGATAAAGGGCGGAGCGTATTATGATGGTTGGGGTGAAAAACTTATTACCTCTAGGTATATATTGCGTTGATCCAGTGCGGAGTTTATGTATGATCTAAACCCAGATGTTGTGATAATTTATTTTTTTTTTAAATTATGATTCCATGGTTAACTATAAAGGTGGATTGCAGGGATTCTGTGTCCCAGGCCTCGAGCCGATTGTGGAAAAGTCATAGTTAGAAGAATGCACGATCTGAACGGAAAGTTGGCTTTTGTCCGTTTATGAATCGTCTTGCGATTATATCTCGTATGCTGAGTTAATTTTAACTGTTGATTAAGTTTGGGAACTTTCTGTACCTTAACAGATTATTCATTGTTAAGTTGTCGGTGTGGGATTAAAGAAATGAGTGAAGTGTGCATAGGGTGTGGTCGTCGTTGAATAGTAGCTGGATGGGCATGCAAAATAGTTACATCTGAGGTTCATAGTTATATGAGCTCATGCTTCTGAGCTTTTAGATTCAAGCTTTCAATTGTAATTATGTGTAGAAAACTTTGATAATGTACGGTCAGAAGTGCGCAATATAATGAGAATCTGTTTATAATATAAGAAAGATTAGGAAGGTTGAGTCAAGACTCATTGTTAAATTCAGGTTTATGCGTAGAATGCAACTGCGAGTGAATGGATGTAGGTTGCGAAGCGAACGAGGGTCATAACCTATATACCCGGCAGATGGGAAGGAGTCACACTGATTTGGGTTGATGATGTGGCGCAATCTGAAGGGAGTTGGCGGAGGATTTGGTAGAGGAGTTGGGCAGGGTGGTGAAAAGAAAGATTAGTGAACAACTTTTGCAAGTAGATGAGTAGTCTCAAAACGGTCTGTAGTTCTGATAACGTTCGTTGTAGAAGTGAATACAGGAAAGCCTACAGCACCTCAGGAAATACAAACGTTGTTCGCCTTGCAAACAGGGATGCGTATTTGCTAATGTCGTTATTCTAGGATACCCGAGTTCTTGATCGAAGTAACAAGCAACTGCAAGACTTGGTGTCCGAGATTAAATCTATATTAATCAGGAATTAATGATTGATGAAAAACAATAAGTGCTGCTGAGTTTGCATATTAAAACTGATTAAACAGATGGAAATTCATATAACAAAAATTATATAATGAAAGCGAATCTGGCTTCGTTGTAAGACCTATGAAAAGGGAACGCGGATGTGACGCAGTATGGTAGTTTATCTTTTAGTTGAAAGTGAAGAATTTACCCAAAGTGGATAAAACGAAATGGTGGGGGAAAATCGGAGGAGTGAATGTGGGGTCGAACTGTATTCGGTTTTTGCAATTTAATTGTCTGGTTAGTTGGGATCAGTTAAAAGTTCAGGCTTAACTAACGTCATATGATTTTAGCTGGTTCAGTTAAAGTAGGATTCCTACATTGATGGGATCGTTCGATTACCACATGTATTTGGTAAAGTAGTAAGGACTATTGGTCATGGAAAATAAGATGATTAAACTCATAAAAATTCATGTTCAAGATGGGACAACTAGGGAGTGTGCTGATTAGTGTTAGAGAAGAATGATATAAAACGAAGGAAATGAACACGTCATTAGAGAGTTGACGTTGTGTGTGTGAAGAAAGGGATAACTACGGAGAGAATAAATGAAAGTATGTTGATGGTTTGGTCATTGTGGATAAGGGAAATGAATGCTGTCGGTGGTAAACGGATGATCTGTGGCCGAGTTGTTGGGAACCAACCGCCATGCAGGTCGCACAAAAGATGGATTGAGTCGGTAAACGACTGTTTGAAGGAGAGAAATGTGAGTTGGTAGAGCAGAAGAAAGTGCTATAACAGGAGTCAATGGCGGGTTTTGTGAGGGGGTATGGTTGTGGCCCATGGGCCAGAGGATGAACCCTACATTTTGACGATCTTACCATGTGACGTGGTCCATCGCTAGGGTTTATTTTATTTTTAAGCTTCTACGAACGGTTCCCATGAAGCCTCTAGGGTGGATTTATATGACTGTGACGACGGTTTCACTTAATTTATAGCTAACCAGATGGGAGGGCAGGTTATGGCTGGGCTTCCTCCTCCAGTCATTTTGTCACATTCTTCATACTGCTTTTCTTTTCGGATGCAAGCTACGCACACCTTACTCCCAATCTTGTGAAAAAAAAGGTAGATGATGCATAACACACGCACGATATAATATATATATATATTATATATTATAGTATATATATTACTATTGATATATATCATATATCTTAATAGTTAATATATATATATATAGTAATAAATAATTATATATATCATTATTACTATTATATAATATATATACTATCATATATATATAAGTTAGATTTTATTATAATATCCTTTATCTCATATATACTTATGATATTATATATATATTTAGAAAAGCCCAAAAAAGATCGTAAAAACAAATTTATTTATAAGCCCGTCCACCACGTGACTGAATCGGACATATGATGTTCTAAACTTAAAGGTTCTTTGAGCCTTCCGTTCTGCAAGGCCATCTGTTATTGGCAGTTCCACAGAACATCTTGAAAATGGTAAATGATTATACCGAATTCAATTATTATTGGTATGCTATACAGTAATGCTTGTTAACCTATGTATGTATTATTTTTATCTAGTATTTTTCAATCATTTCAAATAATAAAAATTAGTTTATTTATTTATTTTTCTAATTCTATATTATAAAACCTAATAAAATGCTAACTGTATTTCAAATTATTTTGAACTATATTATAATTTTGGATAAAAAAATAGTTCTTAAAAAATAATGAGCGAAAATCACCAACTTTACCGAATAAAAATATAAAATCTGAAATCCACGGTATGAATGAGACACGAGAAAGAAAACCAATGCTGAATATTTTCTCAATTAATATCATTATAAAGCAATGCTAAATTCAGATAGAGAAAGACCATAACGAAAAAATTACAGAAAGATAAATAAAAGCAGTTTAATTTCATCCACACAAACTACAAGAAATATAGAGCTGAGGAAAATTACTACTGCAGATTTTAATAGGATTTTAAAAAAATTCTTCTAGAATTCAGTATTTTATGTCTTTATAATTAAAACAAAGGCTTATAAAGTTCTATTACCAAGATTGAAATCAATCATACTTTTTTCTTCTGTGTTTTTTTACTTAAATGTAAAATTTTAATACTTTTTTTTTTTAATCCAAAGGATTAGTGATAGAAGAACATTGTATTTAAATCCATACCGTACCCTCGGGAAAAAACTTGAATCTCGGTATGTAGTTTGGACTCGTGTACACTGTCAATGACCACAAAAAGAATATTAAGCTATATCACAAGGAATATGCAGGAACAGATACACATTAAAATTATTTAGGACTAACTAACAAATTTAATAAAAGCTATTAGATTTTATATTTATAAACTAAAATGGTTAAACATATTCAACATAACACAGGCAAAATTTTAACTTATTATGAAAAACTAATTCAACATTTAACTATTCTGTTTAGTATTAAAACATTTTAAATATCTATTTTAATATTAAATTAACAATAGACATTAATAGCTAATAATAAAATAAAACATTCTTAAAAAAATTTAAGGAAAAACGTAAGCGTTTGAGCTTTTTAAAGTCTTACCTTCTTCAATCTCCATTATCACATCAATATTAAATCCTTTTATGCCATAAAGTGCCAATATACACTTAAAACACACAAGGACAAAAATATTTAACAAGGAGAATGAATTATAATATAAAACTAGCATACCAGCCAAAAAATAAAACCCTATTAATAAATAATCAATGGCTATTAAAAAAATAAAGCCCTAAATAATATGTAAGTTATGTATTAAAAATAGCAAAAAGGGAAAAAAACAAAAAACAAAATGAATAAAAATTAACCTGGAACAAATTAATGAATAATTCTACCTCCTTTGAGAAACTGGTACAAGATCCTCATTGTACATAGCCTCACATGTAATGTGTGAACAGAACCTTGTGTAGTGACTTTGGGTTTCCGGATTGCACGTATTCAGCAGTATATTGAGCCCAAGAGGCTTCAGTGAAAAGAGGTACCGCTTCCAAGCTCGATCATCAAACTGAAGGCCAAAAGCAGTTAAATGGTCGTGCGTTAGAGACATCAACACACATTCTGATTCTATGGGTTTTCAAAAAGATGGCCCATATAAATATGAAAGCAAAAAAAAAAAAAAAATTTATCTTAAAGGACCAATAACACAATTTAATAATGTTGACATTAATTTATTAATCCAATAAATAACAAAAATTTTGGTGGCATGGTGAAGCATGTTTGGATTATTACTGCCGTTTTATGAAAGAATTATGTTCCCATTACGTAAAGATGACATTTAATAGATAGTACCTTTTTATTTTGTTTAATCATGGAGAGGTTGGGTTGATATAGTTTTAAGGCATCCCGTGATAAATCTTAAGTCATTTAGTGTCGTCTGTACTTTAATCATGTTTGAAATTAATGGAAGCAAGGTAAAGTATTTGGAAGGACAATTTAACTTCGATATTACGAACTGTTTGTAAGAAGTGTCTGTAGTAACTAAAGTCACTTTGAAACAATGGCAGGAAGGTGGCTGGTTCAATTAGATCGTTGGTGGATGTAAAGGGACTAAGTCTTGAGTGCGCTGTTGTCTTACATGAGGGTATGCTGTTACCTGTGTTAATGTATAGTAGTGAGACTATGGTGGTCTGGAATAAGAGGTATAGATTTAAAGTACAATATGTTCATATGTTCAGATGAACAATCTTAGGGGCGAGTTTTGTGTGAGAAGAATTGAGAAAATGAGGGATGAACGTATTAGAGAGTTGTGTGGTGTGAAGAAAGGGGTAAATGAGAGAATAAATGAAAGTAGTTGAGATTGTTTGGTCATGTGGAAAGGATGGATGATAGTCGGTTGGTTAAGTGGATGTATAGTGGTGTGTGTGCTGGGAATCGACCTGCTGGGAGACCGAAGAAAAACTGAATTGGGTCAGTAATGGAATGCCTTGAGGAGAGAAATGCGAGTTTGGCAGAGGCGAGAAGAAAGGTACATTATAGGAGTGAATGGCGGGGATTTGTGAAGGGATATGATTGTTGCCCACTGGGCCAAGGGATGAACCCCACATTGACGAGATGCCATAGTGAGGGTCCGTCGCGGTCCCGTGAAGCTCTTGGGTGAATTTTCTGACTGCGACGAGTTCTCACTAAAAGGTATAAAGGGGGTGGTAAGACTGGGCTTTCTTTTCGACTTGTGTCATATTCTTCAACTACTTTTTTGCTTCCTGTGCATGTTACGCACCTTACCCCCAGACTTGGGGAAAGAAGGTGGGTGATGATGATGATGATGATGATGATATATATATACCTTTTGAAGAATTATGTTCAAGAACTCCTTCAGATTCTTTCACAATTTTTTCATCTTTGCAAAGAGAAGTGGCACTTGAAAATACATTAGACCTAAAAGAAAATTTAAATGAAATTTAAAAAATTTGATAAACACCGTAATAATACAATCTTAATTAATTTATACAATACACGCTGTCGCGCATATACGGTATAGAAAAGATTGATACCTTGATATGTTATGAGCTTTATTACGAAGAAAAAATAGCTTCTCCGCTGTTGGATTAGGCCATGAGAGAATACCTTTTTTGTCAACACAACATAAATTCTGAAATGCAGAAGAAATGAGAGAGAAAGAAATCTGTTAAATATATTATATTATATATACAATATAATTAATATATTATGAAAGGGCATCAAAAAAGATAAATAATGAATAATGAGAAATAACAAAAAAAAAATTTAAAAATAGGAAATGCAAATAATTACAAATTTGTTATATATAACACAGGTCTAAAATAAGTTAAGACAGAAGCACTCAGTGATTATGTAGGTGCTCTCGGAGCAGGCTTGCATGACCTATTGTTCGTGTGCATGTTGGTACTTATCGACTCTCATGTTTCGTGTCACATCTACTCCTACCTAGATCTAATTTTGTTCAAATCTTTACCTTCATGGTTCTATCTTCAAGAAAAGTAACAAGAAGTACCTCACCCAATCTGGGGAAAAGAGGAAGATAAAGAAGAAGAAATAGTACCAAATACCAATAACATCTACTTAACTTAGTAATCTATATTTTGTCAATTTTTTTTAAAAATAAAACAATCCATCTTCAAGAAAAATAACATTAGTCATTAAATATTAACTGTTTGTAGCCGAATTTATAAAGTAAGTTGGCTGTATTAAGTGTAATATTAACTGTAAATTGATGTTTATAAAGTAATTAAACTTACAGTGATTGTGGATAGAACGTGAATAAGATTAGCAGTTCTAACAGGGACAGACTGTCTACCAAACGTAACGTTAAAGAATTCTCTCTTGGTGTCCTCCAATAATGAAATATTTTCAGGAAGTTCTAAGACTTTTAACTCTGCACCTTCGAATGGATCTCCAGCAGGGTTCTTCTAAAAAATTCAATTCTTTGGTTAATATAATTTATTGATAAAACTCTAATTAAAAATTCTACAATTATTATAAATAAAATAAAACTCATAAAATAAATGCCTAGTTAAATTATTATAAAACTTTATATTATAAATTACATAAAAAATCTCATTCCCCTCTATTCTACAAAAAAGAATATAAAACAATGACGTCATACGCACAACGAAAGAACAAACGAAATTTAAGAGCGATGTGTCACGTATTGGGAAGTAAGTTCTAATATATATATATATTATATATATATATATATATAGATATATATACTATATATATATATATATATATATATATATATAATAATAAATTATATATATATATATATCTATATATATATTATATATATATGGTAGTGAGGGAGGAGAGTCTGGACATAAGAAGTATAGATCAAAGTTCAAATGTGTTCAGATGGACAATCTTAGGGGTGTGCAGGTGTGAGAAGGAATTGAATAAAGAGAGGGAATGAAGTATTACGAGAGTGGTGTCGTGTGAACAGCGGTAAATGAGAGAATTAAATGAAAGTATGTGAAGATGGTTTGGTCACTCGTGGGAAAGCATGAATGATAGTAGGTTGGTTAACGCGATGTTATAGTGGTGCAGTTCGTGCTTGGCGAAAACGACCGCGCTGGGAAGAGCCGAAGAGAGAAGTGGATATGAGTCGCAGTGAACGAATCTGTCTGAGAGCAGAAATGTGAGAGTTTTGGCAGAGGCGAGAATAAAGGTGCATGACAGGAGTATGGGGGCGGGGTTTTGTATGGGGGCATGGTTGTGGCCCCGTCCACAGGGACAGACTGTCTACCAAACGTAACGTTAAAGAATTCTCTCTTGGTGTCCTCCAATAATGAAATATTTTCAGGAAGTTCTAAGACTTTTAACTCTGCACCTTCGAATGGATCTCCAGCAGGGTTCTTCTAAAAAATTCAATTCTTTGGTTAATATAATTTATTGATAAAACTCTAATTAAAAATTCCCCAATTATTATAAATAAAATAAAACTCATAAAATAAATGACTAGTTAAATTATTATAAAACTTTATATTATAAATTACAAAAATTCTCATTCCCCTCTATTCTACAAAAAAGAATATAAAACAATGACGTCATACGCACAACGAAAGAACAAACGAAATTTAAGAGCGATGTGTCACGTATTGGGAAGTAAGTTCTAATATATATATATATATATATATATGTTCCAGTTTACCGTTATAATTATAAATATATACAGTTAACGGTGTACAGATTACAGTTTATATGAGTAAACAGTTAAAAAGTATAAGTTGGCTTAGTTGTGATACTAATAAAATTCAGTGCAGTGTTAAATATTACTGTGCTGATATAAATATAGTTAAATTTAATAATTCATACATATATCATGGAGACTCGCAAGAGCTAAACCCATCAAACAAATTGTTTGAAAAGGAAGATCTTTGAAAAGATTGTGTAAGTATAACCTGCTTAATAGTAATATATAGACAGATCTGCCTAGGTGTTATCAGAGTAGGAAGGCTTATATGCACAATAACAACTTTATCTAAGGTAAGAGATTTCTTTTCATTCATAATTTTAAGGTCTCTCAAAATAATTAAAATAATTATAACATCAAGGTGGTTGATGCTGGTCAATTAACGGCTAGTTTCAAAATTATATACAACTATAAGATGATACAAACAATAGAAATAAATTTATAATAATAATAATAATAATAATAATAATAATAATAATAATAATAATAATAATAATAATAATAATAATAATAATAATAAATAATAATAATAATTAATAATGTTCTGGGAAAGTTGTTACTGAAAGTGATGCTACGACTTCACCCCAATCTGGGGATAGGAGGAAGATAATAATAATAATAATAATAATAATAATTGATTTTTTTTAGGTACGTATTGGAAACAAAAGTCAATAGTAGGTCAGAAAGGGTAATTAGGTAATTCAACGGCCAAGGTTAGTGAACTTAAACCCTGATAAGTGGGGTTATTATATTTCATCATAAAAGGTATTTAAAGCAGCTTTTCTTATTTCAGGGTGTAGGGCAAATGTTAATGTTTAAATTTCTATATCTAGATGAACCTTAATTTTGTAAATAATAAGAAGAAACTTATTATCAATAAGTTGTATTATAAAGAGATGTTTATTTCGTTCCATTCATTCATTCATTCCGGAATCATGGTGTCAGCGAAGAGGAAGAGAAGGAGATGGGAAAAAAATTATGCACCAAAAAGAAAGAAAAATCTGTGCATGTGTTTTATAAAATCAAAGAAAAAGAAATCAACTAACATCATTAACTTATTAACAGAATTATTCATCCTCTTTGTTTTTGTTTTTTTTGTACTCTCACTTAAATTATTCTTTCATCAATATTTTAAACCTCGACATCAATTTACATAAGGTAAATCATTCTTATTTTAAGGATTGTTGTTTTTTACCATCCCTAACTAATTTAAAGTCAATAATAATAATAATCCTTTTTTTCCCCAAGACTGGAGGTAAGATGCGTGACATGCATCGAAAAGAAATAGTAGCAGAATAGACACAAGTTCGAGAAGAAAAGCCAGCCTTACCGCTCCGTGTATAACTTTAGTGAGAACTCGTCGCAGCTCGAGAAAATCCACCCCAGAACTTCATGGGACGCGACGGACCCTCACACTATGGCATATCGTCAGTGTAGGGTTCATCCCTTGGCCCAGTGGGCCACAACCATAAACCCACACAAAACCCGCCATTCTCTCCTCCTATCATGCACCTTTCTTATCGCCTCTCCCAAACTCATATTTTTTTCTCCAGACATTTCTTACTGACTCAATCCACTTTTTTCTTCGGGTCTCCAGCCGGTCGATTGCCAACACATACACCACTATACTCCGCTTAAACAACCGCTGTCTTATTCTTTCCACATGACCAAACCATCCAACGTACTTTCATTTACTCTATCTCATTTACCCCTTTCTTCACACCACATAACTCTCCTAATTTTCTTCCTCACTTTATCACATCTTCTCACACCTAAAGACGCACCTAAGATTGTCCATCTTGAACACATTGACTTTAGATCTATACCCTTATTCCAGACCATAAAGTTTCACTAATATACATTAATAATAATAATAAAAATAATAATAATAATAATAATAATAATAATAATAATAATAATAATAATAATAATAATAATAATAATAATAATAAGTTATTTTAAACAAACTTGGAAATTGGATACCGAATTAGAAATCAACATCGGGATTACTTTAAATAAATATATTAATAGGTTTAAATACTTTACAACATAATCAAGAAACATTTAAGTTGATGAGGATTAGCATCATATCAATTACCTGTAAATTTTTTGCGTGGTTGTAAATAGATAAAATGGAGGCAGTACCAATCCAGTGAAGAATTATCCACATTAATGGCATTGAATATGGCACAAGTGGAAGAATAATGCAAAACGGAACCATGAGTAATGTTTCGCTCCAATCTCCAGCCCATCCATTGTAATATAAGCGGAACACATTTATGGAAACTGCCAAAACCTGGGTGATTAATCTGTGGTTAGTACTTGCTTGCCTTTATAATTTAAATAATTTCTAAAGATATATACCGTAATTGTTCTTTATAGTTATTCCCTAATTGTAATTTAAAATATGTGGTATAGGTGGAAAAGTTTCTAACTGGTTGAAAAATGTTATATATATATATATACTATACCAAAAAAATTGGTATGCCGAAGAATTCCAGGCCTCTTGCATATAAGTAATGTCCGAGTTTATTAAACAAAGTAGTTGGTCTATTAAGAGCCTCATCCAACAGTATCTGAAGGTTGGTAAGGTAAGGGGTTTCTAGAAGAACAAATGGTGTCTCCTGTAAAGGAACGCGAGCTTTGGGAGATGTGAATCCTTCACCTACACCTTCTACAAATGGAGAATAAATATCACCGAGCAGTAACACCATGCCAGCTTCTCCTTTCAATTTGTCCTAGAATTTGATTAACTGAAGTTAGACAAAATTTCAAACATTTTAAAACTAACAAGAACTTAAGAAAATAAGAGTATTCTCTAACATACAAAATAATACTTTCAAGAAAAAGTTCTCAAGTAATTTTTATTACTAAACCTTTAATTAACAATTCTTTCAAAAATAAGCGATTATTTATTAATCATAAATATTTCACTATGCGATAATTTTGGTAAATTCAATGATGAACACCATTTAATTAAAATTAAAACTAGCTAAATTTGAATTGGTTTATACAAACTAAACTATTCACCCACCTCACAATCTCTTTCAAAAATAGGCGATTATTTATTAATCATAAATATTTCACCTATGCGATAAGTTACGAGAAATCTAATGCGTGCATTTCTACCCCTTTCAATTCCAATTACCTAGTCAATTGAATTGGTTTTCTATTTGAGCTTAGCTGAAGTAAACATAAATCATTCCAAAAGCTAGTTGTACGATACACTGATTATTTATAAAACTGGCAGATTACTGCCCACCATCTGAGGGGTATTAAAAATCATGGTATATTAAATGTGTTAGTTATGTCGCTAATGAAATGTTGTTATGATGTCGCTGATGAAATATTGATACCATAATCTGAACAAACGCGGATACGAATGTTCCACATATACAAATAAGAATCTTTAATTTAAACATCAGGGAATTTGCAGATGCGAATCTTTAAAAAATTTTTGAATGTTCCAAATATGCTATGTCACTCTGGATACAAATGACAACACTAAAAATGCGACCTTGCTTCTCAACTTACACTAGCAATTTATGTTTTCATTTAATGACATTTGGCGAACACGATTCCAATTTTCCAATCTATAGTCATCATATTTTTTCTCTAACAAACACATCATATGTTCTGTGATAATTAATAACTTCAGCTCACATCAGGACAACCTTTATACCAAATTAATTATCTTACCATTTTAAAGCTAAAAACTTCTATTTTAATATATTTTCTAAATTTTAAGTTATTTTTCTATGACATATAATAAAAGAAATGGTAACTGATTATCACAAATATATATATAATTTTAAAGAACTCTTAAACCTAAATAATAATAATAATAATAATAATAATAATAATAATAATAATAATAATAATAATAATAATAATAATAATAATAATACCAGTGTTAATGCATAGTAGTGAAACTATGGTGTGGAATAAGAGGTATAGATTTAAAGTACAATCTGTTCAGATGGACAATCTTAGGGGCGTGTTAGGTTTGAGAAGAATTCATAAAATGAGAAATGAACGTGCTAGGGGGCTGTGTGGTGTGAAGAAAGGCGTAAATGAGAAAATAAAAGAGTGTGTATTAAGAAGGTTTGATCATATGGAAAGGAAAAGATGGATGATAGTCGGTTGGTTAAGCGGATGTATAGTGGTGTGTGTGCTGGGATCGATTGGCTGGAAGATCAAAGAAAAAGTGGATTGAGTCAGTAAAGGAAAGTCAGAAGGAAAAGAATGTGAGTTTGGCAGAGGCGAGAAGAAATTGCATAATAGGAATGAATATTTATATATATATATATATATATATATATATATATATATATATATATAATATATATATATATATATTATATATATATATATTATATATATATTATATATCTATATATATATTATATCTATATATTATATATATATAATATTTTAATATAAAGATTTCTAAAAAAAAAAATACTTATCCACCGATCGTCAATTGTGGTCTATTTGGTCACCCAAATTAGCAAACCACGTAACTCCATTTTTATCAAATTTGAAGATGTTTGCACCATTACAATGACCAAGTGCGAAACTTAAAGAAACTTTACAAAATATATACATCAGCAAGTTCATTATGCAAAAAAATACACCAATATCAAAATATAGATGCTGAATAAAACTAAAATGATAGATTAATAGAATTGCCAGCTGAAAATTTTGTCATTTAAGAGTTACGAGGTGTGCTAATTATGGTAACGATTTTTCATAATCAATAAGTCACAATTTGTTTTAGAAATCTTTAAGATAACATGAAGTTTTTGTATTATATTTCAAAGTAATGTATCGGACTGTGTGTGTGTGTGTGTGTTTTTGTGGGAGGGGGAAGGGGAGAAAGAATTTCCACAAGGTACGTTCTGCGTGTCGTAAGAGGCGACAAAAAAGGGCAGTGATAACCGAGTTGGGTTCTGCCACCATTTGCTTATGTCCCAGAAATGCTCATGCGTGCCTAGGATTTCGGGTGCATGTTTGCGCACCCTTTCCCCAGTTCTGGGGAACAAAAGGACAAATGATATAAAACAATTACGAAGTAATAAATTTATCTTAATAAAATTTTCATTTGAAAAAGGAAAATTTATACAAAGAAAACTAGTTAGCTGCTTTTAACAAAATATTGATTACAATATATAAATGAGTTTTAAAAAAATGAAAAAAATGAATAGCATTACTAAGATGAAAGAGTACTACATTTTAATAATAATAATAATAATAATAATAATAATAATAATAATAATAATAATAATAATAATAATAATAATTGAAGAAAATGTAAACTATCTAAGCTAAGAACAATGTTTAACAAGACTTACTTGAATGATTCTTTTATTCTTTTTGCTTTCTTGCAATTTTAAAGATTAATAAAGATAGCTATTTCCTTTGAATCATTAAATGGTTTTAGAAAAGCACAGCTATATTTATAATATCCCAATGATGCAACCCCACAGTGGCCACTACACCAATACCCCCCAAAATAAAAAAAAAGCAGCGTATGTGCAAAATAATTACAAAATAATTTGAAGGGTGAGAAACTATTTTTACCATTAACCCTTAAATCCAATATTCCTAAAAATAAAATATTACTTTATAAGAAACATTTCAGCAAAAATTACTGTCGAAGAAAAAATTAAACTAATAATAATAATAATAATAATACCCACCTCTATCGACAAGCATTTCCCAGGTACTTTCTGACCTGGTCTTAGGAGTATGATGTCCCCTTTCACCAATAAAGACCACGGGAGATTGACAATATCGTTGTCTCGCTTCGTCCATTGTAGCGTAATACAAGGGGACAGAGGGGAGTGAAGATGAGGGTAATTTCTGCTTTCCCACGTCACTGAAGATGAACATTCTTTTGGTGGAATAAAATTTTTGTCAATTGCGGGAAAAATTGAGTTGAAAGGTTGAAAATAATAATAAAATTTTCAAATGGGTAAAAAATCTTCTCAAATAAAATTTTTATTTTCAAAACTTAAAAAAAAATTTAATTAATTTAAAAAAAAAAAAAAATTATATGTGCCCTTTGCAATCCAAATACGCTATTGCTTTATTAGAGTTACGATTTACAATATAATGGTGATAAAATTACAACAATAACAAGGATGGTATGCATAAGAATCCTTTTCTAAATGCTTTGGGCTATTGATTTTAAACATTTGTATGAGTTTTCAAGATAATCATTCCATTTTAAACTATATAACAGTCACCCTCCACCTCCTTTTCCCAGATTTGGAGTGAGATGCGTCGCATACACTGAAAACAGAAAAGTAGTAGAAGAACATGATGCAAGTCGAAAAGTCGAAAGTGAGAAAGTGAGAACTCGTGGCAATCAGAAAAATCCACCCTACGGTTTCACGTAACTGCGACGGACCCTCACTGTGGTATCTTATCATACCCCATCATATATATATATATATATATATATATTATATTATAATATATATATATATATATATATATATATATATATATATATATATATATATATATATATATATATATATATATATATATATATATATATATATATATATATATATATTGAGAGCTCATAAGAATGAGAGAGAACTGTATAAGATTAGGAAAGTTAAAATTATGAACAAAATGAACAATTGTAAATCTTACCTTTGAGCTCGTCAAGAACTTCTCTAATAAGATTTGGTAACTCATGATGCCTTAGGTATGAATCCCAACAAATAAGAAAGATTATGATAAATGTACCAACCAATAGCAAAAAAGCTTGTGCTGGAACCCACACAAATCTGAAAATTATTATTATTACTGTTATTACCTAAATGCATTTTATGAAGTAGATAAAATAATGGATTTTTGATATATATTGATTAAAATTAGTATGTAAAATGGTGTAAATACATTGCAATGCATAAAGCAATAAAAATTACATTCAGGAAGAAATTGCAAAGAGGGTACTAGTTAGTGGTGAGACAGTGAATAAGAAATGAGAATAGGATAGATGGCTCATTTTTATCTAATTAATCAAAATATTAATACTCCGAAGATATTTTGCTTTTTCTGATAGCTGTAAGTGTAATTTTATAGGTATTGATATTTTTTTATTATATATAGTGTGCAGCTAATTTTTTTTTTAATTCTTATTTTTCTCACATATCAGCGAGGGGCTAAATTTAAGAAATATAAAGTCAGATATTGGCGAGTAGTCTTCCTCTCACCGACAAAACCGCTTGCTGAAAGTAATCCTCGCACGCCTCCACATTGACCACACCAATATCACCCACAACCACTATATGTTACGGGATCCTCCCCCGCCTGCAAATTTTGTCATCGCCACACCCCGCAATCCGTTCACCACATCTTCATAGACGGTCTCAATTGGACTCCTCCTGTTGTCACCATTTTCCTACACTATGATTCATAAAACCTTCTAAAATGCTATCCCATGTCTTTGTCAGAATCGTCCCACTTCAAAAGTAGCTCAATATTTGACTACCTACAGGAACTCAATATCTGTATGACATTATAAATAATTTTTTATCTTAGAGATGTCATTAAGAGAACTATGATAGGGCTCATTCAAAAGAGTTTCGAATTCAGCATTTGCTGTCCGCTTCCTGATGTGTGTTGTGTGCGCGCGCGCGAGGGGGTAAGAAGCATTTTCTTTTATATTCTTGAACCACAAAAAAAATAAATAAGGAAACTTTATTCTTGTCTCTTTTTTAATTCTCAATATTTATGTTTTCTGATGATAAAAATTCGAACTTTTAACTACAGTTAAAAACTGTAATCACAATTAAGTTTAGCAATTTATAAAAAATGTACAAAGAGAGGTTGATAAATTCTTTAAGTAAAGGAGTAGTGAATGAAGTACAATATTTGAAGAAATGTTTGAAAGATATTAAAACATTTTAAAAATATTAATAAAGAATACGAGTAGTTTAAAAATAAATTCAGTTGGAAGATGAAGTTTTAGAAATTTACAACAGTAGATAGAAGAGACAAAAGTTTTCTTCATTTAAAAAAAAAAATACATACAAACTAAAGAAATGATAGATAACTTTCTTAGATAAATTAATAAAACAGTAATACATTTTGATTCCACGTACAAAAATTCAACATAATTTTGAAAATTTAAGTCTAATTTTTCTCACTGACAAGTTTGAGGTGTAAATGCTTTGTACTTTGCTTTACTGTAATTATTCTATTTGAATCACCGATATGAAGAATTTCTTACTAAAAATAAATAAATGAAGTATTTTTTGGCATCTTCAAAGTTTCTTTTTATGTTAAAAGTCTTATTTTTATATTTGTTTTATTTTATTTTTATAATTTCATTTTACTTTGTTTTTTGCTTTCAGGAAAGAGAACATCAAAATGTTTAACATAGTCTATATCAGTGGTCTCCTAAAGCGGGGTAAGCCAAAGTGATACTTTGGGGTACGACAAAGAAGTAGGGCCACGATCACTTGCGAGTGTATGATCGTGTCTCACGTGAGTGCGAGGTACGTAACAATAGGCTGTATTATTATATTATTATTATTTGCTTATAGGCAGTCAACTATAATTATTTCTGTATTAGGGGTGGACGATCAAAAAAGTTTGGAGATCTTTGATCTAAATGATAAGAAAGATATAGTGATTTTTGGGGGTTATTTTTTTTTTAAAAATAAACGTTACTTTACTACAACAGATTTAATTCAGAAGTTTTCAAAGGTACCATATAAGTAATCTGTAAAGAAAAAAAAGGCCAGTTAATTTTTTACAATTTCTTAGGAAATCAAATTGAGACATTCCTTTGTTCTGATAGCTTCGGTAGTCCTTAGTGATTTAGTAAGGTCTTGAATTCAACAAATTAAAATCATATAAGAGGACTTAATACCTTAATTACCTTTAAAAACAAATTAATAAATAAAGTTTCGGTCATCCAGTTGATTTTACATTTACATATGTAATGACAATGTTCAGTAGACCTACCTATATTTTAAAAATTAGAATGTATAGCTATATGTATACATTAATACAAAAAAAAAATTTTTTAAATTTTTTCATCAATAGTATTAAGTTTTAAAAGACATCTTTCTTGAAGCTCTAAAATACTAGGAACCTTATTAGTTTGAAGAAAATTATCGAGTTGAAGCTCAGAGTTCAATTCCAAATTAATTAATATGAAGTGATGACATCATTATGATTCCAACAGTTGAATGCAGTATAACTAGACATTGCTAATTTCATTTTTTCAAATAAAAGAAGATAAATTCGTCTTTACATTTATATGGGAGAAATGAAAGAAACGTAATGGCTATTATGGTAAACATTATTTGTGGATAAACTTGCAGAAAGAATTGCAAAATTTCAAATTTGATGATTAAAGATGACACACAGAAAAATTTTGAGATTGTGCGAAAAAAGCTGAAAATAATAATATACTGAAAAGAGTTTAATGCTCAAAAAAAGTAAAGTTGGAAGGTTCAAGGTTGAGGTAAACTTTAAGGAAGCAATCATGAAGAAGAATAAGATAAATTAGAGGAACAAACACTAAAATAAAACATGAAAATAAGCTGCTAAAAAAAAAAAAAAAAAAAAATACATACCTCTGGCTATCATGAAGATCATAGACTATGAGAAAAAAACAAAATGTTGTTATTATCACCAACAATGATGTCCACCTAAACAATGAAAAAAACTTGAGTGATGCAGAATCCCTAGGTCTAACCATTCGCCCATCCTGAAAAAATAAATAAATTAAAAATAAATGAAATATAAATTATATTCATTTAAAAGTCAATCTTCAAAGATAAATAATTTATTTCAACCTTTAAATTTAATAATTATGGTAGCTATATAAAAACTAAGGACACTAAAAATATGAATGTATCCCAAAATTAGCAATTAATCCTTGACATACTATAGCTTATATGCTCTTGTCATTTAGCAATTGCTATATTTGAGTAGTATATTGCAATTAGTATAGTATAATGACAATAATCCCACCATCAGATATGAAAAATGAATACACTTTGACATCTTAATAGCGCATCTCACTAAAAAGGCAAATAAAAATATTGTCATGTATTCCCTCATTTTCCGCCTAGTCTAACAATACCATTACATGTAGTCAAATTACATACATGCACTAATATAATATGATTTATGGTTGATGTCATCACTCCTATAATCCAAATCCTCTGATTGGTTAGAAATTACTGTTGTTAGAAAATGATTGATTCCTTACTACCAATGGTGTCAAACTTTCTTCCTAGTGTCACTAACCTTTGATGGTTAGATAGAAAGGAGTAGCCGCTTAACAATGTAGCAGTTGGCTTATTGTATTTAGACAATGTAATTACTTATTTTAACTGTTTTCAAAGCTATCAAGATAAAAATTAAAAACTTATTTGGATTAAAATGGGTAATAGACTATGTAACATTTTTAAAATGATTATTGAAATATATTAATTCAATTACTGTACTATATAAATTCTTTCATTATGGAAGATTTAAAAGATAACATAGATAATAAAAAAGAAAGTGCTTCTTTACTATTACATGTTCTTTATTTTTTTATTATGGTAAATTACATATACATCAAAATCAAGTCTGGAGCTAATGTGAGAATACTTTAAAAATTTCATTTGAATTTTTGTGCTTCAAATTTCTTCATTAATATTTTTAAAAGTATTGGTACCATGTCCTATTATGGATGATATCCAAATGAAAAAAAAAAGAATTTAATGATACATAAATTGTTTAAAACGAGACTTTGTGCTTTTAGACAAAAATAATTCTACATAGTTTTTGGTTCTTATTTAAATACCCTACTTTAAACTAAAATTATGAAAAACCATTATATCACTAGAGGCAATTATGAATATTATTTTTCAATATTAACAAAAGTAAGTAAAACCTCAACTCAGTTAAAGATTTTGAAAGCTTAATAGTAGAATCAACTATATTTTCAGTTTGGGTCAACAGTTTGAGAATCTAAGAGTGATAGTGGTGAGATAAATAAAACCAGGGTTGTTACAAGCTCAAATAAAGATGATAGCAATAAAAGTAACATCATTTCGAATATTAAATGCTTCTACACAAATGTTCATAGCCTTAGAAATAAAAAAGATGAGTTTAGTAGTTATACAATATAGGAGAACCTAGACATTATTTGTATAACTGAAACATGGTTAATGAAGAATTGTATAGAGACTCCTTTCAGGAATATGAAAAAACTGGATATTCACTTTATTTATACCAGCATAAATGAAGAGGGGGGTGGCACTTTGCATTAAAAGCAATATGCAATCTGTGTTAATGACTGACATGATGTTGAATCGTGTGTGTAGATAATTAGATATCCTTATGTACAATAAATCATACAGAATAGGGGCATTTTATAGATCTCCTGGTCAGAGTCAAAAATTAGAAGCAGAAACAGTAGAAGAAATTTAGACCACATGCCACAATAAAGAAAAAGGTATAGTCATAATGGGTATTTTAATTTTCCTGGCATTCAACGGAATTTCTTGTCTAATATGGACCATAGTAGTTCTATATTTATAAATTGTAAACTAGACAACTTTTTGAGCTAGATAGTCGATGAACCTTCAAGACACAATGCCCTGTTAGACTTAATATTAATTAATGATGAAAGTGTGGTGGATGAGCTTAGAGCTTAGGAGAATTTAGGAATTAGTGACCATAATATAATTAGATTCAACATGAATTGATGATTTTGGTCCAAATTGCAAGTTAATAAGGAAAAGATCATACATTTCTGAAATGGAGATTTTACCAAATTTCGAGACATGCTTAGTATAATTGACTGGGATAAAGAGTTTTGACCAAAACTGTTTTATTGTGGGAACATTTTAAGCAAATTTTGATGAATATTCAGTCAGTGTGTTTTAAAGATAAACCCATTAGGGTGGTGAAGGGAAAACCTGTTTAGTGGAATAGAGAGAAAATCAATGAAAAATGCAGATGTTTTAAAACATTCAAGAGTAGTAATAGGGAGGATGATTTAGAAAATTATAGGAAAAATAGAAATGTATTTAACTGGTCAATAAGAAAGGCAAAGAGAGAGACAAAAATTAATCTAGCAAGGAATAGTAATAAGGACGTGAAGTAGCTTTTATATTTTATAAACTGAAAAGTAAGAATAGGACAATTGGTCCAACTAAAATTAATGAAAATTTAGAGAGTTCAGATAGGGAGTTGGTCAGCATTTTCAATGCTAAGTTTGAGTCAATGTTTACTGAGGAAAGATTGGATAATAGTTTTAAGACTAATAGTTTTGGTATGCATGTAATAAATACTTACAGAATTTGAATTTGAGGTAAAAGATGTTAAATCTTTATTGGACCATATGGACCCCAAGTTAAACTGCAGGTTCTGATGGTATATAAGGCAGAATTCTGAAGAGTGAAGGAGGGTAGTACCAGCATTGCAAAGGCACTGTATTTGATTTTTAAGCAATCTATAGCATTTGGTGAGGTACCAGACAACTAAAAATAGCGTATGTTGTGCCTGTTTATAAGAAAGGTAGTAAGGAAGATTTGGGAAATTATAGGCCAGTTAGCTTAACAACTTTGGTTATAAAAGTTTTGGAAAAGTTATTGAAACGTCATATAGGGAAGTATTTGGAAGATAACAAGATATTGTATGACTCCCAGCATGGTTTCAGAGAGGGTTGGTAATGTCTGACAAACCTTTTAGAATTTATGGAATATATTACTGACTGCAGTGACTGAGGAGATCCAGTTGATGTTATATATTTAGACTTCAGCAAAACTTTTGATAAGGTTCCCCACACAAGGCTGATGAAGAAGTTATTGTAATGTGGTATAGGCGGTGGTTAATGGTTGAATTAAAGAGTGGTTGTGGAATAGAAAACAGTGTGTACTACTAAATGGCAATAAGTTGTCTTGGGAAGTAATGAAGAATGGTGTCCCACAGGGTTAGGTGCTGGGGCACCTATTGTTTCTCATATATATAAATGATTTAGACCAGGGTCTTAAATGTAAGGTTTCTGAGACTACAGATGATACCAAAGTGGTTACCTCAGTAAGGGATACCGGTAGTGATGTATGCATAAAGATTCAAAATGATCTTGATATACTACTTGGGTGGGCAGATTAAGTGGTAAATGAATATGATCAAATAATAGCAAGCGGGGGGACCCAGGTTTGAGACTGGGTTGGAGCGAGAGAATGTGAGCTATTCTCTATTAACTCAAATAACAGTTTTAACTACAATATGAATGAGGATTGGCTTGAGTCTGTGGACCAAGAAAGAGATTCAGGTATGATTATAAGCAGTAATTTAAAAGTAGCTAATCAGTGTTTGGAAACAAGGAATAAACCTAATAAGATGCTAGGTATAATAAATTACAATGTCGTTTACAAGAGCAAGGAGGTTGTAAGTAAACTGTATAATAGCTATGTTAAGCCAGTATTAGGGCATTGTGCACAAGTTTGGGCCCCTTATTTAAACAAAGACAGATATGCTAGAGAGAGTGCAACATAGAGCAACAAGGATGATTTCTGGGTTTAAGGGTAAGAGCTATGAGGAGAGGCTGAAGGAGTTAGGAATTTTTTTCTGTAGAAAGGCGATTTCTCAGAGGGGGACATGATACAAGTCTACAAAATATTTATATTTATTGATAATACAGAGACCAATAAATTCTTCATAATAGACCATGGATGAGAGACCAGGGGACACATTAAGAAAATTAAGGCATGTCATCTTGATATAAGAAAGCTTTCATTCAGTAACAGGGGTTGTTAATTTTTGGAGTGGTTTGCCACAGGAGGTTATTAAGTGTGACTCAATTGCAACATTTAAGAAAGGATTTGACAGGTATGGATATCATATATATAATATATTTTGACTAAGCCAAATTGGCAGGTTTTTAGTTACTGTAGTTATTAAGGTTAAACTGCTTGTTATGACTATAACAGTTATTAAAGCTTGTGGTGTGGTAAGCATTACTTTAGCTATAGTTTTTGTTTTAGTTATAGACTTTGTGCATATTATGTAAATTATTGACAAGCCCTAGGGTGCTTTGTAGTTTGCACGATCATGTTTGGTGATTGATTCTATTAGGTTGACTAGGACAGTTTTGATAGACACATGTGACTTCTTACTGTCTCTATATTTCTAATGTTCTAATACTGAAATAATAATACTACACACAAAAGACAAATATTTAAAAAAGGTTCCTATAGCTAACAATCTTGAATCAATATTAAATTATTCTTCAGTTTAACTTTAAAATACTCACGTTTTATGTACATTTTCAAAGTTATTCAACTCGTTTGATATTTCATTATGTAGTCTTTCTAATGCAGTTTTGGTACTTAAGCCATACTCAAAATAATCAAAAATATTTATATCATCATTATTAATATTTAAACTTTGGTCCATTCCTTTTTTGTATCATATATACATTTGACTTAATTTTAAGCCTACAAATTTCTTAAAAAGATATGCTGGGTAAAGATTTTATATAAAATAGCATGATCAGAAGAATATATATATATATATATATATATATATATATATATATATATATATATATATATATATATATATATATATATATATATATATATATATATATATATATATATATATATAATAATTGGAGTTTAACAAATTGTAAAAAATTTTTTAAAATCAATTAATATGTATTGGTGGGATAACAAACTGTTATTCCAACAATAAATAACGTTTGGAAATAAAGAAACACTGGTATAATTTTGGTATTTTTATATATTTCTTTTTAAGTTCAAAAAATCAGTAAGGTTATGATAAATTTTGTTAAGTAGACACATTTACTATGTATACTTAGCAAAACTTATCATAACCTAAACTTATTGGGTCCTAACTGAATTTAAACAATTTTTTTGCTAGATAGATTAAATTTATAGCTATATGAGAAGTTTGATGGTGCTTTTTTAGTACTGTACTCTTACATGGGTTTAAAAGATATAAAAAAAAAATTATTATCTTAAAAAAATAAATATTTTATCAGAATCTGCTATACTTAACTATTATATAAATATATATATATATATATATATATATATATATATATATATATATATATATATATATATATATATATATATATATATATATATATATATATATATATATATATATATAGAGTATATATATATATATATATATATATATATACAGTATATATAAGTATATATATATATATATTACCACAGAACCTTTAAATTTCTTAAATGAGGGTAGGGCATTTTTTACTTATTGCAAGAGAGTATAAATTAAGTAGCATGATTTTATATTTTCCCTAATAAAAGTGGAAATAAATACTGATACTTACTTAGATACTTTGATGAATTTTACGTGTTCCTCATCATTATTGCTGAGATAATTAAGATTGATAGAAACCTTTGCCTCAGCCTCAACCTAGTCAACATATTCTAATGATAATGGGTATAGCTTTACCCTTAGACAGACTTTTATGTTAGGAGGCAGAGAGAGAATATAATTCTTATGTTGTTAATAGGGGATTCAGCTGTAGATATTAGCAATATATTTTAAGATAAAGGCAAATATGCCATCTAGATGTAAGAAAAGTATAGGCATTTTCTTTCCTCAGTTAAACTTTTTGGGTTTTCTATAAAACAAATTATAAATTGTATGTTTTTCATCATTTTATCTTTTTATGTGCAAAATGCTCAATATTGCACGAAAATGACGTCAAAACTTAAAAACTTGACTAAATTTTTACCACTACTCAGAACACCCATCTCAGATCATGACAATCTTCAATAGGCAACATCCTATTTCCTATGCTACATCTTTTAGACTGAGACAATCTTGATAGGCCCCTGTGGCTTCTGCCTCTATTTTTCTAATGTTTTACTCTGCATCCTGGTCAGAAGTGACTGACATTTAAAATATCATATTCTCAGTGTATAAAGCTTGATATTTACTTACTTGATTACTTGATGATTTTGAGGGCTTCCTGGGGACCTCACAGGTCCCCCCTAGCCCTGGGCCACTTCAGAAAACTATGGCAAATGTCTCCAAAGAAATACAATTCCGCCTGGATCTCCTGGCATTGCGAGGTGCTGAGAGCCTAGTATGATCTAAATAACCTAGGAAATCCCTCCCCACCAGCCAAACACTGATTCCAACGTAAACCCCATGAAAGATCACAACCTGCCCAACTGACCGGTATATTTGAGATAGCGGATTAGTGCCAGATGTACCCTAACTCTATATATTGGAGGCACGTTCACCTTCCCTAGCAAAACTGGAACAGTCAGAAGAGGAACCCCCTCTCCCAGCAGGGAGAGCCGAAGCTCCTCCCTGGCTATCAAGTAAGAGTCACTTGGTTTGTGAATGTGTTCCTCATTTTCGAGAGTGCCAATGTCCGATCTACGATTGGCTGGGCTACTGCCATCACAGTATAAATATTACTATGCTGCCATGCTACCATAGTGTATTATTAATTAATATATGATCATAATAGCTGCGTTTCCCGAAGCCCGGCTGCAGCCCGGGCGGGCACACACGCGCATATGCATCGTTTCCCGAGCCCGTTTGCACACTTCTACGTCACGTAAACGTCAGGCTCCCGTTGTTAAATCCTCGATTTCGCGAATTAATAAACGGGCGGGATGCGGAAGGATACTTTGTTTACAAACAAATTTCTTTACAAAACATGTGTCGGACATGGCACGCCAAAAGTTTTTTAATATTTTAGTTAACTTTTATATTAAGGATATTAATATATCGTATCATTTCATAAAATAGATACATATAAGTATAAGAATATTGTTTACAATTGTCAGCTGATCCGACGGGCGCGCTCGGCCGTTTCCAGGTACTCAAATTTCCTGTTCTCTGATTGGTTAATGTATTTTTTAATTTCTTCCGAGTCGATTTTGCACACGGGCTGCACTCGGGCTTCGGGAAACGCAGCTAATATGATCAAAATATATGATCAAATAATAGCAAGCGAGGGGACCCAGATTCGAGACTGGGTTGGAGCGAGAGAATGTGAGCTATTCTCTAGTCAAAGTAAACTTTGCTCTAGCTTCGTCGCACCATAAAAAAAAAAAAAAAAAAAAAAAAAAAAAACCATGGTCGCACTCAGACGTTAATGAGTACAATTGTGGTGTGCTTTGCTACAAATGGGAATCAAGAGGTGCCGATGCTAAGGCTATATCACGACCATGTATTATTATTAATAATACATCCTTACCTACCTTAATATCGATACTATGGTCACTTTCACTTTTATTACCATCATCCAAAGTTTATTCATTTTTGTTGTGTTTCCGAGAGCAAGACCTGTCCGACTGGCTACTAACGGTACCATAGTGTATTAATAATCTGGGACGGCACCTTGGTAAATTTTGGTACGCTCTCCCTCTCCATATATTTCACAAAAAAACTAAAGGCATAGTGTATCAGGCGTTTTCGTTTTTGCCAAATTCATCTTTAAATCTAATTTCATCGATATCGTTGAATATCATCACAATAGTTGATCAATTATTTGTAATATAAACTATTTGTAATTTTTATGAAAGTCACAGGATATACTCTAAAAAAATACTAATGAAGAATAGTGAAAACGAAAATCGGCGGTCTCTTTAGGAAAAAAGTTTACAGCCTCTCAAAGTTGTTAAAACTCTCATAGACTTTTCATTTTTAATCCATCAATGTTAGGTCTCATTTCAGGCCCTATAGTTCAGATTATGATGTTTTGTTAGGTATACACAGAGAAAATCTATGTATACTTAACAAATCTTATCATAACCTAGCTGAACTAGGAATCTAGGATGGCCCTGAAATGAGCACGAGTCCCACTAATTTTTTTTATAAGAAAGCCTATGGGAAAATTTTAAACTTTGAGAATCTATAACTTTTTTTCCTAAAGACAAATCATTTTCGTTTTCTTAAAGCTTCGTTATTATTTTCCTGTGGTTTTAATTTATATATATATATATATATATATATATATATATATATATATATATATATATATATATATATATATATATATATATATATATATATAAGAGTATATATATATATATATATATTTATATATATATATATATTGTAGCGTCTGGTGGAAGGGGGCTGCGACCATTACGGTGAGTCCAGCCCCCCGGGACGAAACGCTAATTCATCGCGACAACGCTCACTCTCTTTCAACATCATCTAGTCTTCAGCTAATGAAGGTGGTTCTCTCAACAGCGAATCTCTAACCCTCAGGACCACCGAGTGACTAGTGCTCACTGGGAGTGGCACAACGAACACCAGCCAGCATCCAATCTTCTCTCAAAGTTGTTCGCCGTGGTAAGACATTTCGTTGTAGAGTTTGTTTTACCACAATCGTTTAACGCGGCATTACATCAACTCAAGTTTCTTCTGCTGTTCGGTCATCCTGTAACGCCTGTACTGTGCTTCTCACTGCAGGTGCAGACCAACTGCACGTAAGAGTACAGAGTGGTCGAAGCCTTCTCAGTGGCTTTAATGTGTGCACACCTGGCTCTCATCTGACAGCTGACCAACGTCCTTCCAGGTGCGCAGAGCGGAGTGTGCTCGCGGCATTGTCACTGGGGGGAGTTCTGTGGCGTCTGTTGGAAGGGGGCTGCGATCACCACCGATGAGTCCAAAGCAGCCCCCCGGGACGAAACTTCAATTCATCGCGACAACGCTCTCTCTTCTACAAGGAGCACGAAAGCACATTTCCTGTGTGAATTGATGATCTTCAATATGGGGCGTGATATGATACTTTATTTCAGGGTTAGTGATTTTTTTTTTTTTTAAATAAAAATAGGTTTTAATTATTTTGATAAAATTAGTAAATCCTAATTATTAGACAATTAATAATAAGTTTAGTAAATATATTATTTAATTATTATATACTGTATATCTGGGAAATCTAATTTTTTTTTCTTTGAAAATGATTTGAAACTACATTGATGAATTTGCTTATTGTATAGGTGAAATATACGTATCGTTAATCAGGTGATAACTAGGAATTAATTAATTAATTTAAAAAAAAAAAAAATTTGCCAACAAAAAAGTTTTTTTTTTTCCCATAAAAAAATAAATTGATTTTATTTTATAGTTTTATTAAATTAATTCGATTTAATCAGTGCAAACCCTGCTTTATCTTCATTTCACGATTGCAACAATATTTTATTTTTCTTCTATCCTACATTCTTATATGTAAAGATCGATGTGCCCTTGTTGGCCTCCGTAATAAGTAATTTTCATGAGAAATCGGTGTTCTGTAGGTTGCAGAAAAACGTGATCCACGATTGTTAACGACTATAAAGGTTACACATTTAGTTATAGGAATGGGATATGTTTAATCCCCACCAGACTAATAAGCACTCATTTTGAGCATATTTTATTTAAAGTCCCTGCCGTACATACCAACCCCCCAAAAAAAAAAGTTCGTTAAATACTTGTTATAACAGGTGTATTGGCGCAGATAATTGTTAGGATAGCTTATTTTCAATATATATATGAAGTAAACAAAATTCCTTCGTACTACCTAAGAAAGTAATTAAGCACTAGAAAATAAATTAATAAACTTCAATATTTTATACATCTGCATTTAATTGAGGATGTAGACTTCAAAATCATGAATGCGGATGTCGCATACATCACTAATGTATACAAGTTTCAGTATCTTGAAATTTGAATAGTTTCAAAATTCAAATGAATAACAACTGATCTAGTCCTTTTTAATGATCTTTGGTTTTTCGCTATTGAACCGTCAATACAAAATAAAGGCAGGTCGTTTCAAAAGTTACAGATTGTTCTGGCAAAAGGCCAGAAAAGATTTAGGTTCGTAGTCAAAGATAACCGCATTTACATAAAAAAAAAAAAATTCCAAGATCCTCATGAACGAGTACATATGAATGAAATAAGTACATAATAAAAGGAACTCTGGGATTTTTTTGGGTGTTGTTGTTGTTTTTGGGGATTTTATGCAAATTTCAAGTACACTGAAAGATGCAAAAAAATTACCATAGGAATTCACTCAAAAAAAAAGTGATTATAACCATAGGTATATAATGAACACAGTCGTTCATTAATAATAATAAAATAAATAAATAAAAAATAAAAAAGGCAGCTTGATAACTGCTGCAAGCATCAAATTTGAAGGTAATCATTAAACCTCTAACAAGTTTTATATAATTCCATCCTAGCAACACTTTCTCAACAATTTCAAATCAACTACCTGAAGAGTTAAGACGTCAAAGTATAATTAAGCATGAATTCTGAAAAACAAATTTAAGGAAATAAATGAAAAAAATCGATAAATGAAATTTATTTAAGAGGAATAAACCTAGAGCTGTGCGTCGCCCCAATACCTGGTCTTCCATGCTTCACAGGTTTGTAAGTTATGGAGAATTCGGCTAAATAGTGTCCTATCATATCAGGCTGTGAAAAATAAAAATAAAATAAATTATTAAGTAAATAAAAAAATAAATCAAAAAATAAAATATCATATATATTATATATAGTTATATATAGTTATATATATATATATATATATATATATATATATATATATATATATATATATATATATATATATATATATATATATATATATATATATATATATATTTTTATTTTTATTATTTTTTATTTATTTTAATTAATTAATTTTATTTTTATAATATAATATAATATATATATATATATATATATATATATATATATATATATATATATATATATATATATATATATATATATATATATATATATATATATATATATATATATATATATATATATATATATATATATAGTATGTTTATATATATATATATGTAATATATATATATATATAAGTATAAATATTATAATATAATATAATAATATAATATTCTTTCTTTATCTACCTTTTTTTCTCCCCAAGATTGGGAGTAAGGTGCGCTACAAGCATCGAAAAAGAAAAGCAGTAGAACATGACAAATGTCGAAAAGAAAGCCCAGCCTTACCGCCCCCTCTGTACCATTAATTAGTAAGAACTCGTCGCAATCAGAAAATCCACCCTAGAGCTTCATGGGACCGCGACGGATCCACACTATGGTAAGTCGTCAAATGTAGGGTTCATCCCCTGGCCCAAGTGGGCCACAACCATAAACCCTTTACAACACCCCGCCATTCTCTCCTATCATGCAACTTTCTTCTCGCCTCTGCCAAACACACATTTCTCTCCTACAAACATTCCTTTTACTGACTCAATCCAATTCTTTTTCTTCGGTCTCCCAACCGGTCGGTTCCCAACACACTCACCACTATACATCCGCTTAACCAACTGATTACCATTCATCCTTTCCACATGACCAAACCATCTCAACATACTTTCATTTATTCTCTCGTTTACCCCTTTCTTCACACCACACAACTCTCTAATATGTTCATTCCTCATTTTATCAATTCTTCTCACACCTAGCACGCCCCTAAGATTGTCCATCTGAACACCTTGAACTTTAAATCTATACTTCTTATTCCAGACCATAGTCTCACAATACTATACAATAACACAGTAACAACATACCCTCACATGCAAGACCCTAGCTCACTCCAGACTCAGTCCCTTACATTCACCAACGATTTAATTGTACCAGCCACCACCTTCCTACCATTCACAACTTTCCTACTACACACTGCATCATCCGTTCCCTTCTCATCCAACACATACCCCAAATATTTAAACTCAGACACTTGTTCCAGCTGCTCACCATCTAAAATGTAACTTCACACTGAGGGCTATCCTTTTTCACTCACAACCATAACCCCTACTTCTTGGCCCATTACGTTACTTTCAGACCCCTCCTTTTACATACCCTGCCAAATCTCTCTACCAATCTTCAGATTCCCCACACAGAACCAAATCATCCGCATATAATATAATATAATATATATAATATAATATAATTTCTTTCTTTCTTTCTTCTTCACCTTCCTCTTTGCCCCAAGATTGGGGTAAGGTGCGGTATAAGAATGAAAAGAAAAGCAGTAGGAGAGTATGACAAAAGTCGAAAAGAAAGCCCAGCCTTACCGCCCCCTCTGTACCATTTATTAGTGAGAACTCGTCACAGACAGAAAATCCACCCTAGAGCTTCATGGGACCGCGACGGACCCTCACTATGGTAAATCGTCAGTGTAAGGGTTCATTCCCTGGCCCAGGTGGCCACAACCATACCCCCATACAAAAACCCCGCCATTCTCCTATCATGCACCTTTCTTCTCGCCTCTACCAAACTCACATTCCTCTCCTTCAAACATTCGTTTACTGACTCAATCCACTTCTTCTTTGGTCTCCCAGCTGGTCGGTTCCCAACACACTCACCACTATACATCCGCTTAACCAACCGACTATCATTCATCCTTTCCACATGACCAAACCATCTCAACATACTTTCATTTATTCTCTCATTTACCCCTTTCTTCACACCACACCACTCTCTAATACGTTCATTCCTCTCTTTATCAATTCTTCTCACACCTAGCACACCCCTAAGATTGTCCATCTGAACACATTGAACTTTAGATCTATACTTCTTATTCCAGACCATAGTCTCACTACCATACAATAACACAGGTAACAACATACCCTCATGTAAGACCCTAGCACACTCAAGACTTAGTCCCTTTGCATTCACTCACAACGATTTAATTGCACCAGCCACCTTCCTGCCATTCACAACTTTCCTACTACACTCTGCATCATCCGTTCCCTTCTCATCCAACATATATATACCCTAAATATTTAAACTCAGACACTTGTTCTAGCTGCTCACCATCTAACATAACTTCACACTGAGGAGTGTCCTCACTATTACTATTATTATTATTATTATTATTATTATTATTATTATTATTATTATTATCTTCTTCTTCTTTATCTACCTTTATATATATGTATATATATATATATATATATATATATATAATATAATATAATATATTTTGGTTATAATATAATATAGTTTTAATTCTTGCCCCCAGGTAGATAAAACTCCAACTGCTAAGCGCGGAGGATTTGAACCATCGTCCTCTCGATATATATATATATATATATATATATATATATATATATATATATATAGGTATATATATATATATATATATATATTATATATATATATATATATATATATATATATATATATATATTTTTTTTCTTTCTTTCTTCACCTTCCTCTTTGCCCCAAGATTGGGGGTAAGGTGCTGTACAAGCAGTAGGAGAACATGACAAACGTCGAAAAGAAAGCCCAGCCTTACCGCCCCCTCTGTACCATTAATTAGTGAGAGCTCGTCACAGACAGAAAATCCACCCTAGAGCATCATGGGACCGCGACGGGCCCTCACTATGGTAAATCGTCAATGTAAGGGTTCATCCCCTGGCCCAGGTGGGGCCACAACCATGCCCCCATACAAAACCCCGCCATTCTCTCCTATCATGCACCTTTATTCTCGCCTCTGCCAAACTCACATTTCTCTCCTTCAGACATTCGCTCACCGACTCAATCCACTTTCTCTTCGGTCTCCCAGCCGGTCGGTTCCCAACACACTCACCACTATACATCCGCTTAACCAACCGACTATCATTCATCCTTTCCACATGACCAAACCATCTCAACATACTTTCATTTATTCTCTCATTTACCCCTTTCTTCACACCACACCACTCTCTAATACGTTCATTCCTCTTTATCAATTCTTCTCACACCTAGCACACCCCTAAGATTGTCCATCTGAACACATTGAACTTTAGATCTATACTTCTTATTCCAGACCATAGTCTCACTACCATACAATAACACAGGTAACAACATACCCTCATGTAAGACTCTAGCGCACTCAAGACTTAGTCCCTTTACATTCACCAACGATTTAATTGCACCAGCCACCTTCCTGCCATTCACAACTTTCCTACTACACTCTGCATCGTCCGTTCCCTTCTCATCCAACATATACCCTAAATATTTAAACTCAGACACTTGTTCTAGCTGCTCACCATCTAACATAACTTCACACCGAGGACTGTCCTCACTCACAACCATAACCTTACTTTTATCCACGTTTACTTTCAAGCCCCTCCTTTTACACACCCTGCCAAATCTCTCTACCAATCCTTTCAAACTCTCTTCAGATTCGCCACACAGAACCAAATCATCCGCATATAATAGGTAGGGCACCCTCCACTCAACTCCATTCTCCACCATTCTAACACCATTTCCTGCCATCCCCCCCTCAAATTCTTTCATAACCCCATCCATATACAAATTGAATAACCAAGGAGACATAACACAACCCTGTCTTACTCCGCTATTAATCCTAAACCAATCACCATTGACCCCATTTATTCTTACACACGCTTCACTATCGTCATACATACTTTTGATTCCATTCAGAAGCCTACCACCAACACCATATATCACTAACACCTGCCATAACGCTTCCCTATTAACTCTATCATACGCCTGTTGCAAATCCATAAAACCTAAATACAATTTATTCTTCTTCTCCCTCATTTTCTCAATCATTTGTTTCAATGTAAAGATTTGATCCACACATCCTCTACCACTCCTAAACGCACCTTGTTCTTCTACCAATCGTCCCCAGTCACTCTCAGACGCACTCTTCTTCGGAATTCAAAATACTGGGCATATACCTTCCCTACAACACTCAATAAACTATTCCCCTATAATTTCTACAGTTCCCTTTTCTCCCTTACCTTATAGCAAGGGTACTATTACTGCTCTCCTCCAATCCCTTGAACTATACCCCCAAACGCTTTATTACACAACTTCCAAATCCAATCAATCACCATCATCTCGCCTCCGTTCTTGATCATTTCACCAGTAATTTCATCTATACCTGCAGATTTACCATTCTTCAACTTTCTCACCCTACTCCATTACCTCCTCCTCCTTACTAATAACCCTTTCATCCCCAAAATACCTATTCCCTCTTCTGCACCATCCCACACACATTCACTATCACCTCTTCATTACTATTAATATTGTGCAGATTTTCGAAGTGTTCTTTCCATTCCCCCTTCACATCCATTTCATCAGTTACAAAAGCACCATCCCTATTCATTATTCTAAGCAGATTCCCTTATTCTCTATTCTTAACCTTTCGCTAGCTTCTCTTCCAGAAGCAGCTTCTCTCCCTACTTCCTTTGTATGTCCTCGCCCATCCTCCTTCCAAACTGTTCATTTACTCCTTCTTGTTTTTTCTCCTACGGATACACCTTTTAGTATTTCTTTTTCTTCTTCCTTCTTCTTCCTTCAAGCATCTTTCTTTTGAATCTTCATCATTTGCTTTTAGTGCCATTCAACCACGCTTTTTTTACCTTTAACCGCTTTCATCACCTCTTCATTCCACCCATTCGTTGTTAACATTCTTACTTCCTACTTTTTTAGCATAACATCCACACTTCCTTTGCACTACTAACAATTGCTTCCTTCATTTGCCCCCAGATTTGCTCTGCTCAGTATCAACTTGTTCACATTCAACCGTCTTACTCGAGAGCTCTTACATACTTATCCTTATTATCTTGCACACTTAACTTTCTTAATTTTACTTACTTCCTTTCGTATCACCTTTCCTTCTCCATCCAAGCCCCAATTAACTAATTTTACAGTAGAACAACATATTTAACTCGATAATCCCCATTCCTAAACCCCTAACTGATTTAACATCCAACACATAGCTTCAACATCTCCTTCTTCACCAACACTAAATCAATCATACTTTTCACTTCGATACCATCTCTACCTACACCAACTCTAGTATACTTATGGATACTCTTGTGTTTAAAGAAAGTATTACTTACACACATATCTCTCTTCACAGAAATCAATCTCACCTCCTACCATTCTCATTTTCTCCTGCCACCCCAAAAACCACCTGTTATGCACCATTAACCCTTTCGTATCACCTATCCTTCCATCCAGCCCCCAATAACTACCTACTAACTACTCACCCCATCCAGAACATCATTCAGATTATCCCAAAAAATCGTACTCTCTTCAACGTTTCCCTCAGATGGACCATACATACGTCACAACCACACATACCTTGACCTTTTCAAACTTAAATTTAACCATTAGAATTTAGGACTCACACACAAACAAAATCTACCATAGCTTTGTACCACAGGTCACTCATCAAAATTGCAACTCCCTTCTCTTCCTCTCTCATTCTCTTTCACACCAGCACGCACACATTTTCACATCAAACCATCTTCCTTAATTTCACCTTTTCCTTTCATTTTGTTTCAGTCACAGCGAGCAAATCAAATTTGCCCTTTCTAAATACATCCATCACCTCTCTCCTCTTCTCCTCAACATTTATTCCTCTGACATTCCATGTACCCATACGATTCATACAATTTCGCCGAAAGTTAGAAGGTCGTTTACGGCGATACCCTCTCCGAGGCCTGCATTAGCATTCCTGGTAAGAAATAGATGGTAGTAGGCAGCCAACCCAACTACCACCGCCCCTTAGTCGACTTCCACGACACGCAGGACATACGATGTGGGAAATTCTTTCTCCCCCGCACACAGGGATATGAGTAGTAGGGATGTCTGTAAGGTGTTATCTAGAAGTTGGGTGTGTACTTTAATCATGTGTATATGATATGTGGATAAATGGTGGTTAGTAATATGTTGCCTGGAGGATGAGGTGAAGAAGAAAGTGAACGCAAAAGAGAAAGGCACCATTAAAAATGGAGATAGGTACTCTCAATGCTCGAGTATATGTACTCTCCCTCATACAATTTTATATATTATATAATGAGTATATATATATATATATATATATATATATATATATATATATATATATATATATATATATATATATAAGGGTAAGGGAGAAAAGGGGAACTGTAGAAATTATAGGGGAATAAGTTTACTGAGTGTTGTAGGAAGGTATATGCTGGTATTTTTGGTCGAAAGAGTGCGTCGAGTGACTGAGGGACTGATTGGTGAAGAACAAGGCACGTTTAGGGAAAGTGGTAGAGGATGTGTGATCAAATCTTTACATTGAATGTAAAATGATTGAGAAAATGAGGGAAAGAAGAATTGTATTTTAGGTTTTATGGATTTAGCAACAGGCAAAAGGATAAGAGGAAAAGTGAAAAAGAAGGTAGGTGTTGGTAGTAGGCTTCTGTATGGAATCAAAAGTATGTATGACGATAGAAGCGGTAAGAATAAATGGTGTCAATGGTGATTGGTTTAGGGATTAATAGCGGAGTAAGACAGGGTTGTGTTATGTCTCCTTGGTTATTCAATTTGTATATGGATGGGGTTATGAAAGAATTCGAGGTGGGGTTGGCAGGAAATGGTGTTAGAATGGTGGAGAATGGAGATGAGAGTGGAGGGTGCCCTACCTATTATATGCGGATGATTTGGTTTTGTGGCGAATCTGAAGAGAGTTTGAGGTGATTGGTAGAGAGATTTGGCAGGGTGTGTGTAAAAGGGAGGGGCTTGAAAGTAAACACGGGGATAAGAGTAAGGTAATAGTTGTGAGTGAGGTGTGAAGTTATGTTAGATGGTGAGCAGCTGGAACAAGTGTCTGAGTTTAAAGATTTAGGATATATGTTGGGAACGGATGATTCAAAGTGTAGTAGGAAAGTTGTGAATGACAGGAAGGTGGCTGGTGCAATTAAATCGTTGGTGGATCTAAAGTGAGGACTAAGTCTTGAGTACGCTAGGGTCTTACATGATGAGGGTATGTTGTTACCTGTGTTATTGTATGGTAGTGAGACTATGGTCTGGAATAAGAGGTATAGATCTAAAGTTCAATGTGTTCAGATGGACAATCTTAAGGGAGTGTTAGGTGTGAGAAGAATTGATAAAATGAGGAATGAACGTATTGGAGTGTTGTGTGGTGTGAAGAAAGGGGTAAATGAGAGAATAAATTAAAATACGTTAAAATGGTTTGGTCATATGTAAAGGATGGGTGATAGTCGGCTGATTAAACGGATGTATAGTGGTGAGTGTGCTGGGAATCGACCGGCTGGGAGACCGAAGAAAAAGTGGATTGAGTCATTAAACGAATGTCTGGAAGGAGAGAAATGTGAGTTTGGCAGAGGCGAATAAGATGCATGATAGGAGAAAATGTGGCGGGTTTTGTATGGGGAATGGTTGTGGCCCACCTGGCCAGGGATGAACCCTTACATTGACGATTTACCATAGTGAGGGTCCGTTGCTGTCCCATGATGCTCTAGGGTGGGTTTTCTGTCTGAGTTCTCACTAATTAATGGCACAGAGGGGGCGGTAAGGGCTTTCTTTTCGACGTTTATCATGTTCTCCTACTGCTTTTCTTCCGATGCTTGTACAGCACCTTTTACCCCCCAATCTTGGGGCAAAAGAGGAAGGTGAAGAAAGAAAGAAAAGAATATATATATATATATATATATATATATTATATATATATATATAGTATATATATATATATATATATATATATATATATATATATATATATATATATATATAAAGAGAAAGTAACACATATATATATATATATAT
>JABUQX010053667.1:0-20000 GCA_015478945.1 Trachelipus rathkii | reverse complement strand
AACAAAATTAATAAAAAATAACTAACAGGATATTTTGCACAACTACTAATATATTATATCATATTTTGAGATTTTCAAAAAAAAGATGTGATTCTAGAAAGAAGAGAGTTTTATGAATATTTCACGGCTCCCCCATTTGGAGTTGTGATATATATATAATATATATATATAATAATATATATAATATATTATATATATATATATATAGTATATATTTATATATACTATTAATATATATTATAATATTATAATATCTATACTCCAATTTTCTATAGCTATTCACAACGGCAGGTGGCTCGCCGAGGAATTGACCTCTCGATATCTCCACCACTGGGTCGCCCTTCCAGTACACAGGAGTGCCTTGTCTTATGAAAATTGTGTGAATATTGGAGACCAGGATCACTCGTTATGGTACCTCCTTTTTTCCAGCCACATTTGTTTTGTGGAACTCCTTACCTTCTTTTATTTTTCCCCGCCAATATTTAATCTTCCCCTCTATTTACGTCTGCGCCCACCTGAGGGAATAGCGTTAGGCAAGGGTCAGGGTGGTTTTACTTTTATTATTTTAATTTTTTGTTTTTCTTTATGTAATTTTTTTTATTTATTTATTTATTTATTTTTTGCCGGTGATAGAAAAGGGCATTGCCCGTGATTGGTGGTATCAGATGTAAAAAAAAAAAAAAAAAAAAAAAAAAAAAAAAAAACAAAAAAAAAAAAACTGAAAGGCATACTTAGGCCTCCATATTTCTCCTCTAACTCAACCTGGAAGATTCTGGCATTCCTCCTCCTCCTCATCCTCTCAGGGTTCTATGTCTTTGCCTGTGATTACATTTGATCGGGTAATGAGCTTCTGAGATATATGAAGTTAGGAGGGTGGGTGTTGCCCGGATGAAATTCTCCCGAGTTTTGAGGAATGTGCTTACGTTCTGACACCGCCCCTCGTTCACTATATTCTCTTGTCTCAATACTAGCACTTTCCCTCGTGTTGGAAGCATGGTTTATGCCTATTTCGAAAAAAGGAAGCCGCTATGATAATTCAAACTATAGCCCTATAGCTCTATTGTATTCTATCTAAATATCTTTGAAACTTCTCAACTCTCATGTCTAGACATCTGGAATTCATTCTCTATTTCGATCGCCATAGGCTTCGGCGTGTTCAAGGTTACTTGGGATATACTTTCCTATTTAAACCAGATTATGGTTTATCCGCTCTAGGAAAATACGGGGAGACTTGGCGTGCGTGGCGTTGACATATAAAAAGCATTTGACCGGCGTATGGCAGCGTCACTGCTTTCCAAGCTCCCTCCTTTGGGTTTCCCTCCTTCCTCTTTGCTTACTATGATTAGCTTCTTCTTTCGAGTCTGCAAGATCGCTAGTTAGTGATGGAGCGTACCTGTCTTTTCTTTAATTAGTGGTGTTACTTCAGGGTTCTGACTTATTTCTACTATTATTCCTACTGTTTCATTTAATGGATCTTTCACCTGCACTCTAATATATCCACTCATATGCCGATGACGTCGACATTCATTCTTCAACTCGTATCAATTCTGCTCCTTTTACTTCTAGAATTGCTCTCGCTTTATCTTTTCGATTCTATTCTCAGCTGATCTGGGTAGAATTTCGTCTAACTTGTGAATTCAATTTTTTTAAACTCCACTTCTCAAACTTCTCTCCAAACACTTCACCTTTCATATCTCTTTTCGACGGTTATCTCGTCTTTCCTGTTGACATAATATCCTTGGCCTTAACATAACAAAAAATGTCTGGAAACCTCACATACAACGGTTGCTAGGCGGCCTCAAAGAAAAATGGAAGTTCTGTTTAGACTGCGAACTTTTATTTCTTCTTAGTTACTCCAGCTATACAAGGGTCTCATCCGCCTTTGTATGGAATACTGTTCTCATATCTGGGGGGGCTTCTGGTTTACCCGCTTTTGGACAGGGACGAGTCAAAGGCCAAAAGGCTTATAAACTGTCGTGTACTTTCTAGTCACTTGACCCTCTTTCTTTGCGGCACGATGTTGGTGCTTTTTAATCTCTTTCTATAAGGTACCCGCAGGGAGGTGTTCGAGCGAACGTTAACATCGCGTACCACCACCTTAGACACCGCTCGTAGCACAAGGGGTGCTGTGTCTGTGCAACGAGTTTTTGTGTAGATATTCGGTAACTCAAGGTAGTTACTGCGGTGTTCCTGCTTTCTGCACAGTCTGTTTGTGGCATTCTCTTCCATGTTCTGTTTTCTGTTGAATTTAATCTCCTCACTTAAAAAGCCTGCGTCTGCGTATCTGCGTAATTTGTGCTAGTGGATGAAATTTTGGCGTCAACGCTCCCTATGAATAGGGTTGCTCGAAGTGGTGGTGACACTGTAAATATATAATATAAATAGTATATATATATATGTATATATAAATATATTTATTATATATATATATAATATATAATATATATATAAATATTTTATTATTTATTATATTAATATATATATATTATATATATATAACTATATATAAATACGTGTTCGTTTTTGCATTTGTACTTACGAAACGTAAGAAAGCTACGAGTTTGCGTTCGTTTTTGTCAAACGTATACCAAAAAATCGTAAGAAATGCTTCCCAAACGACGTAAGGAATCTCCTTAATTCTTTACGGTTGCCTATTTTCGTGATTGAGGATTAAGCACGTTCTAGAAAAGAATGTAAACAAGATGCGGCGTGGATAGGAGGCCCTTCATGCCATTGATGATGCTGTCATTCATTAAAAATAGCTTTTATATCTAATTTCTTCCAAATGTAAAACATCACAAATAGTTGATCAAATAAATTTGTAATATAACCATTTGATGTAATTTTTTTTAGTTTTATTCAAGCCACGTGCTCTATCCAACAGCTGATTTCCTAATGTATTTAAAAACAAAAGTAAGCCTGAGCGAAATCGCCGGTCGTTTTATAACAGGAATTTCTTGCTAAAATGGGGAGCATTTTCTTATCGAACGTAGAGCACAAATGTAAAAAACGAAAAAGGTCTAAATTAAAGCAAAAAAGCACTAAATTCATTCTAGTTCGAAACGCTTCGTATATATTACAATTATGATTAAAGGAGACAGAACTAAAGAAATTAGTTCCAAGTAAAACATTGGTGGGCCCTTTCTACTTATATTTATCGCAAGCCCACTATTACTTTACTTGGTTTCTTTATTTTTATCTCCTTTATTCATAAAAATTGCCGGGCTAAGGCCCAACATACACAAGCCTTTGTTATATGTTCTGATTGGAAGTTTTTCATGAAGAAATCACCTTTCCGTAAATTTTCTAGCTTTATCTTTATCCTCTGACCTTTTTGAATAAACTTGTTATTCGTTTATCGATAAACATGTATGCTAAACTAACTGCATAGGCTGTCCTAAACTCTGTTTATGCTCGCTTCTACATTCAATGATCTCACTTGTCCGATTTGAAACATTTAAACAAAAAACTTTCCACAATGCAAGTTTCTTATGTTTTTTATTAACAACAACTCAGTTTGGCAGTTTCTTTAAAATTAAAAGAGCCATCGCCCTGAACTTGAGGTCAACATCGTGTACAAATATATAATGGTGCGCTGCAACGTTCGCTATGTAGGTCAATACTTTACAAAATCTAAAAGATGGCGAGCTTTCAAACATGGAGCAATTCTTTCCAACTAACCTCCCCATTCTTCAACCCGAGAATTTTAGCTGTCAGATCGTATACGATCAATAGGACATCTATAATAATTGCAAATTCTCCATTTCTTCAAATTGCTTTTACGATGAGAGCTTAAAATTTGAATTTTATATAAAAAACCAATTAACTACACTTAACATCCCCATTAAGACGACTTCTTGGGCACTTCCTGATTGCTGAATAATTTTCCAGAATATTTGGTGCAAAAGCGAACAGATTTTAACAAGGTTTACTTTTTTTTGCAACAATTGAATCAGATTTTCGATGAAGGCAGTGATTTCGATAAAGAAAAAAAATTAAATTATATAAAATAAAAAAACTAAACATGGTTTATATTATCAAAAAAAATTGATGCAACTTTTTGTGATGGAGTTAGATGGATTTGGAAGAATATAGATGTTAAGCTGATTTTATGAAATGGCAGATATTCATCAATTCCAATGGGCCTACAACGCCGTATTTTTTTGTTGTATACATTTTTGTAAAAAAGTACTAAAACGCAGCAATCACTGGAATAGCAACCTTATAGAATTAAGGAAATTCTACGTTTGGTAGGCATTGTCTTACGATTTTGCACTGTTTAGTAAAAACGAACGCAACACTCAACTCCGAGCATCATTCTTTCGTTTCGTCCAGCACAAAGGCAAAATCGACAAACGTCTATACTTATTATATATTGGGTAAGCATGGAACGGAAATATTATCGACAATGCGGATTATATATAATATATCATAATATATATATATATAATATATTATATATATATAATATTATATTAATATTATATAATATATATATATATATATATACTATATATATATATATATATATAATTATATATATATATATATATATAATATATAATACTATATATATATATATATATTATATATATATATATATTATATATACTATATATATATATATTTATATAATATATAGCTATATTATACAATTAATTATATATATATTGTAAACGGGCGAAGGGGAAACCCTGGCCAAGTCGAAAACAAAGAATCAGAAAACGCTAGCGAAGAAGCTAAGAGGAAGAGGTGATCGAGCCTGATCAGCAGAGAGAAGGCCAGCCAGCCGTTGCGGCAATCTTTTGTAGAACTAACAAATGAGAAAGAAGGTAAAGCAACTGATATCAAGGCGTTACTAAAGGAGACATTATATTAAAATAAAACGCAGACACGCAAGTTCATATTAAGAATATAATTAAAAAAACAGACATATATATCAGCTTTGTGCTTTGCAACCATAGCAGTTTTAATATATAAAAAAAAATATATAAATTAGTTCTGACGTGGGGGAATTCCGGCAACAGTATAGCCGATCAGATCCGAAGAGCCAATCGGAGTTGGCCAGATCGTAGCGGTAATAAAATTAAATTACCGGAACGATCAATAGACCCATATAAATATGGATCTATTCTCGTGATCGATAATTAAATTAATGTAAATTATTCAAATTAGAGACACGCGCACGTGGCAAATTATATACATGGACGAGGCAATACAACTCATATAATCAAGAATTATAAATTAACAAGCAAAATATACATATATATATATATGCATATTTAACATATCAAAGAAAATATGAATCTCGGAATGTTATTATAAAAATGATTGTTACTCAATTACAAAAATGACTATTATTTAGTTGCTTCTCAAAGTTAAGTATAGGACAAGAATGGCAGAGTACATTACAATCTCAACAATACTAATCAGTGAATTACTAATGTGAATATTATAGCAGCTTTTTCTTTAAAAAACGATAATGACGATTAGATGTTAAATAAGTTACAAATTTTTACGTAACTTAATTCCCACTTTATAGGACCCTCCATCGGACAAAGCATCTCATAAGCGGCAGTGTAATTACAAAAAGTCCCGCTCTTTGGCCCGCAACCTCGAATATACTTCAAGGCAATTATGGAGCCACCACTGAGTAAGGGCGGAGTGGTGAAATAATTGACTATGAAAAGATAGGGCACTCGAGTCCCGGTCGAATATGTCCACCGGACTGTATGCGTGAAAGAACTGCGCCTATTGTGCTCCAGCACCAAAAATTGAAAACCAAGCCCGGATCCCTGCAAAATGCAGTTATCAGCGATCGTGCTCAATACATAAATATTAACTAACGTATCGCCATTATTTCAAGATTTTAAAAATATTAAGCAGTTCCACATACCCTGTGGTGGGGAACTGAGCTCCTCAAGATATAAAGCTGGGACAAAACCGCAACCTTCTGACGAGACACGTGGCAGAATATAATTCGATGCCACTATTGTATTGCAGGGCAGATATAATCAGAATAAATATTTATAATAAGTGGCAAAATACACTAAATGTCACAATTTAATAAACAGTCACTTTAACAGTTAATAACAAATGCCACTATGCACTGCAACTCGATAGATGTTATTCAATCTCCTTATCCCATAAACAATCTGCAACGGAAAAGTAATCATAAATAATCAGAGAAAACAAATATTGTCATGTATATTCCTATAGAACATGCATGACATTTAACTTAGCTAATTAAGCCATTCTGAGCTCCAGCTCCAGCTCCATTCTCCAAGTCTTCCATTGTCTCGTGTGCGCCTTCTGCACTCCTCCCTTTCATTACCCGCTTGAGATGGGCACATCACCTGGAAAGAGAAAAAAAGAAAAAGCAAAAAAAACATTATAATATATATATATATATATATATATATATATATATATATATATATATATATATATATATATATATATATATATATATATATATATATATATATATATATATATATATATATATATATATATATATATATATAACTATATACTTTCTTTCTTAATATATATATGTTTAATTTTTATAAGTAGAATATATATTTTCATAACCTTGGAAAACAACATGTGTAAATAAGTTTTTTCTATTTAATTATATAACCCCAAAAATTCTATTGAGTTGTTAATATCCTGCGCAGCCGAGGGTTGGTAGGTCAAAAGAGTGTAGAAATAAAGGTCCGCCAATAGTGTAAGTATTAGTACAAGAGCAATAATTTTCCTGTTAATACTGTGATAACTGCAACATTGGATATAGTGTATCTGGTTTGTGGAATCCATTAATCAATACCTTACTGTTAACAGAAACATTTTTGAAGAAGAAGGAAATTTACCAAGTAGAAGACACTACAAATAACATCCCAAAAAGATAAGCAGAGCAGGATTTCCTTGATTAGGTGCAACTGCATCCCGTAGATTGCACGCTTCCACCTTGAAAAGAAAACTGTAACTTAGAGCAACCCCACCTGGAAGAAATCGCACTTGAAGTACAACATCCGGCTCAGGGGTGGATTCTTTCAAGAATGGGAAGCACTTCCCAGATCTACATTAGGTGAGTCTTCCTTATCTATATTGTGGTGGGAATCTTACTCTCTACGACAATATATATATATATATATATATATATATATATATATATATATATATATATATATATATATATATATATATATATACTCTGCTATATATATAAACGTAAAAAATGGGGCAATTCGGTCCAAAATCAGGGGTACTCAAAATGCTAGGTTTATGGAGACTTTATTATTTTTTTCAAAATTTTTTTTTTATATGTTAATATTATCCTTTAGGAGTAAAAAAATTAATATAATTGTATTTGTATATATAATATAGGATTAATGTTAAAAGCCGATAAGTAATGTGGACCGAATTGCCCCACAATTTTGGGGGGGGGGGCAATTCGGTCCACTTCACATCCCTAAGAACCCTCATTAAAGTGTTTTATTTGATAAACCATGATAAAATTAAGTTTTCATTTTTTAAAACATAATGGTATTCATTTTTAAACATAATGGTATTACAATATTATTTTTAAAAATTTGGAAAACGTAATAAAATGTTCCGAGTTTGCGTTAGGTTTTGTCAAACTGCAAAATTGTAAAAAAATGCTAACCTAACGTAAGAGGAATTTCCTTAATTCTGTAGGTTGCTTTATTATTTTTATTCTGTATTGTACAGAATTTAAGGAAATTCTTTGTTTGGTGAGCGTTTTTTTACGATTTTTGCGATGTTTGACAAAATGAACACAAATGCTGTTTGACAAAAATGAGCGCAAGCTCAAGCTTTTTAGGTCTCTTTTTAAACATAATGGTATTACAATATTATTTTTAAAAATTGGGTTTTGAAAACTAATAAAATGTTGGAGTTTGCGTTCGTTTTTGTCAAAGCACAAAATCGTAAAAAATACTCACCAAGCGTAGGGAATTTCCTTATTTCTCTTTGTGTTCTATATTACACAGAATTAAGGAAATTCCTTATATTTAATTGTGATTTGATTTTCTTCGTTTGACAAAAACGAACTGTATTGTTTCAATTAATTCTGTAAGGTTGCAATTCTTTTTTATTTATATTACACAGAATTAAGGAAATTCTACGTTTGGTGAGCGTTTCTTTTACGATTTTTGCGCTGTTTGACAAAGCGAACACAAGCGCTGTTTGACAAAAGCAGTGCAAACTTCGAGTGTTTAGGCATGACGTTTCGTAAGAACCAATGCAAGAACAAAAGCTTTAGGGTCTGGCAACATCATCATCAGAGTATCCCTTTGTATCCCCTGCAGTGTTTCTTTTTCACGCAAGTTCCATGGCGAATCTTGCTGAAAAAATTGGCATCGAAGCTAGCCAGGCCTTTGTGGACAACCTTTACATACATATCAAAAGCACAAATACTCGAAGAAATTATTTGGCTTATTATATTTTGGACTTCTTTTTGTAGAAATTATTAAAATTTAATTTAATGAAAGAGATTTCAAGGGCCGAATTGCCCCACACAAATTTTTTAAACCTGGACCCGAATTGCCCTGTGTTACAATTTTTATAATAAAACATATTTATCTCTTTCCTGAATGACTCCAACGATTGCATTAAGGTTTTGTGCTATTTTTAAGTACTATATATTGATACCAAAAATGTAGTACAATTATTTTGACCTGTATGATTCTTAGCAATAAGCCTAAAATTTACCCGATTTTATAGTGCTCAGAAAAAAAAAAAATCACAAAATTAATGGACTTAAATTAAAGGTTTCATAAAAAATTAATACCTAAGACATAAAACCACATTATTTTACATCTTTAAAGATATATTTTACATCGTATAGGCTATTTTGAGCCACTGGACCGAATTGCCCTACGTGGTCCGAATGATTTTTGACCGATCGAGAGAACCGTCGAAAGAGATATATATATATATATATATATATATATATATATATATATATATATATATATATATATATATATATATATAAAACAAAACACAAGTACGCAAATACTTATGCAATTTGTAATAATATAACTCACACTAGTATTCTAACTTCTATCTAACAACTAACAAAACTATAATATAGAATATTTACCTGATATTAATGAAGGTGTCATCAATTTGTGAGCCAATACTTGATACTCGATAAACTTTGAAATTTTGTAAATTGTAATTTTTGACTCTTCCGACTCAAAAGGTTGCCGACCCCTGGTATAGTCTAATCACGTCAGAAATATATTTAAGTCGTGTCACAATAAAATAATAAATGACCCACAATGGATGATATAACAATAATGTAAATTTCTCACACTACTTTCTGTGAACACATCTATAGTCTATTTCTTCAATATCTAGTTTATATCGCTCTTCCTTTTCTTCAATATCTGGTTTATATCGCTCTTCTTTTTATCTGTTTCTATAATGTTGTCTCTCTCAAATCTATTACTATTACTATTCCTGTTACTAAATTTATTATTAATAGTCATAATAATATTCAAAAATACATATGCAACTGAAAAAGAAACATCTCATATAGCAGACAATGATGATGACTCACATCATCACCGTCTGCTATCAATATATATATTGATATAGACATGTAAAAATTTTATGGTAATTGGGATATTCCAATAGTCTTAATATATTTTCATTAGACAAGTTTATTGTAATTTTTTGTCAATTTAGCACCACCAAAAATTATAATGAATTGTACTGATGGAAATCACTAAGAAAATTTCTAATACAATGTTTTTGAGTTTCAGCAGAAGAACAACTCGCATATTCCTACTGTACACTACCTGTCCTGTCCTATTTGGAAAATTGGCTAATATTTATTAGTGGTTAAAGGGCAGGATATTAAGTACCATAACAGAAACATATAGTAGTTCGTAGAATTTAAAATAATAGTAGAAATGTAGTAAAGTAAACTAATTTCTCTGTTGATGTAGTATATACACTTAACACTTTGCTGTACTATCTTTTTCTCTGCCTCAAAACACTTGGTTTAAGCTCTGTCATATTCATCACTGTCGAAAATAAAGGTGGGGGTTTAGGTTAGTCCTAGAAATATCAATTTCCAAGAATTTTAAAAAAATTCCGTCTCTTTCATAAATTTTTCGGCCGTGTCTTTTTAGACACAGTGGGCATTAACGTTTACAAAAAATTGAAAATTTAGGTATAATGATACTTTTTGCTAAATTATTATTATTATTATTATTTTAATATTATTATTATTATTATTATTTTAATATTATTATTATTATTATTATTATTATTATTATTATTATTATTATTATTATATATATATATATATATATATATATATATATATAGATATATATATATATATATATATATATATATATATATTTATATTATATATATATATATATATATATATATATATATATATATATATATATATATATAATATATATATATATATATAGTGCTGTTACATAAAAACCCCCCATTTTGTTACACAAAAAAAACCCATTCTGTATCTCGGTAAATATGAGGTCTAGAGCGAAAAAATTTGCTGCACCTATTAATCGCATCTAGTATGAGTGAAAAAATTGTTATAATGGTTCGAAGTCGATTTTTGAATTTTGGGAATTTTTCATTTTTTGAAAAATTTCACAATTTTTAATTTTTATGGCCATTTTGAGACTTTTCAAGCATTCACTGCATTAAATTTATAAATTAGTATAATATTTGATTCATTCCTGTTAGTCCCATCCTTGATCTCACCAAATTTCATGAAATTTTATGCAGCCCCTCCCCCGGACCCTTGAGTTGAGCTCTAAAAAAAACCCACTTGTAACGAAAAAAAAAACCAATTCCAAATTAATTGAAAATGTGCATGTATATGCGCTATAACTCCTATCAACATGCTGTATGGTTGTTTTTTTCCTTCTGTCAGTGTGGGGTCCGAAACCCCCCCCCAAAAAAATGTAACAAAAAAAACCCACTTGTAACAAAAAAAAACCCATGTATATTTTTAACATTGTATATATATATATGTATATATATAATATATATGTATATAAATATATATATATCTATATATATATATATATACCGGTATATATATAGTATCAATCACATTTCGTATGTGCTAGAAGTGACATCACGCGCGCTCCTGCATGTATAATTTTCTAGCACTTCTAGCATGGCATCCTACATCATAGAATATACCTGAGTCAGGTGTCTAACCCTATGTTTTAAGGTATAGGGAGTTGATTGCCATGGTTTATAACGGCATTGTTGCACACCTACCATGGTTTAGTACCCCGCCCCCCCCTTTTCTAATGCCTCTAGCATGGTATATCGTATGTCATGGATATACCCAATATAAGTATCGATTAGTATATAATCGATACTGCTGAATCGATTCCCGTGGTTTATGATGCAATCTAATCACTCTTACCATGGTTTAGTATCAGATAGTACCCCTACCTCCCTTTTCTAATGCACCTATGCAACTTTTTTATTTCTGGAGTTACAGAGACGAGCTTGGTGTTGGCTAGTATGTTTTGAGGTATGCAGAGTCGATTCCCGTTATTGCCGAGTGGCTAGTTTCATCCTTTGAGGGTTTTAGAATGCATCAACACGCGTTTTATGTGGCCGACTTACCCTTCGTCATATTCAAGGAAGGGGGTGTAGAGGGGTTTAAACCTATTCAATGAGGGGGTATAAGTAAATCTATTCAAGGAGTTTAGAGAGGTAGGGGGTTATTCAGCACAGCAAATTAACTGATTCAACACACCAGTTACATCATCACAAAATCAGAACACAATAACCTATTTTTTAATTTTTCAAAAAAAAATTTTTAAATTTTTAATTTTGATTTATAAGGTCTGTGTACAAAAAATAAAAAAAATAATGGTAAAATTTGATCATTTACTCTTTGATAGACAGGTTTTAAGCTATGTATACATATAAAATGCATATTGATAGCACATTTCGTTAAAAAGTTATTTAACATTTATGAACCCAGGGCAATTTCAGATTTCCATTTCCATTTCCCCCCCACCCCCTCACCCTTGACTGGGGGGGCCAATTGACTCGGAAACCACGGGAATCGACTCTGAGGGCATCGGAAACCCATATAAACATACCCGACAACAACAAAAACTAAAAATTAGCTAAAAATTGCTAAGGGTGCCGGATTTAACAAAAATCAGCTAAATCTGGCAATACAGCTAATTTATCATTCTTACTTACTACTAACACGTTAGAGAAGCTCATTTCAGCTAGTGTCAACCAAAAATGGGTAAAATTTATGGGTTTTTAGGTTTTCTGGAAATTGCCCCAAAAAAAATTTTCCTTTTTTTAGAAATTTTTTAAAAATAGTATTTATTTTTATTTTTTTAATTTCTTTACCTTAAATGATTGCCAAATACCCATATTCTATCATATCTAGAACTAATTTCTGTAAGTGTTATAGTTTTTAAGTTACAGTTACTTAAAAACAAAAAATGGCCGATTTTTTTCTGAAATTGACGGTATCTTAATTTCATATTAAATTTTACTTTTTTTTTTACTATTTTTAATAATATTTTCATAAAATATGCTTAAAAAGATTTAACTGGCATATGATGACATATTGTCGCTCTAGGAAGGGTTTTTAAAGTGGGTTTTTTTTCGTTACATTTTTTTTGTAAATGATGGGTTTTTTTTTTTTTTTTTTTTGGATCTAAATAATTTTAAAAGTATTAAAAACTTAAAAAATAATTTTTCATGGGATTATAGCCTAGGCCTTATTATTATAAAAATTATTATAAAAGTCCAGGAATATCTTAAGAAAATAGTTTAGCTTAGTTATGGGCCAAAAACTGAAAATGGGTTTTTATGTAACAGCACTATATATATATATATATATATATATATATATATATATACTATATATATATATATATATATATATATATATATATATATATATATATATATATATATATATATATATATATATAACAAAAAAAAAATATATATATATATATATATATATATATTTATAAATATACATGATATAAATATACTGTAATAATATATATATATATATATATATATATATATATATATATATATATATATATATACTACTCTTCAAAATTAATATATATATATATATATATATATAAATTTAATTTATATGATATTTAACAAAACAAGCACTTGCATGAAGACCTACATTGCATTTTGTGCAACGAAATTGGACGGATATTCCACAGAATGCACATCTCCTACGCTTGTCTATTCTGTCTATTAGATGATCTTTTCGGTCAAATCGAACGGCATTCAGTACTTGTGTTTTAGTGCTTGGTTTTACGCCTCGTGTTGTCGATATGTCAGGGGCAGATAAAAGGGAGATTACTATTTGTCTAGTAAATTCAAGAAGCGAAATGTTTTCAATATTACGGTATAGCATCCACAAATTGACAACACTGCCATTTAGGCAAAAGCGGAAGTAAGGCCAATACCATTTTTTTGATCGTATTCTAATTCGGTACAATGCTCGCATTTTGTCGAACAGATCCACTCCTCCCATGTTTTTATTATACAGTTTTACGATATTTGGTTGAGGAATAACTGCTTGTTTCCTCTCTCCTCTGCTCCAACGTTTGCAGCTACCAATTTCAAAGATGTCTCTTTCTTTTGAGTTTGTAACCATGGTTACTTGACTGTTGTCGTTCCATCGAACAAGAGTAATTCCAGATTTTTTTTCTTCTACGGCACAGTAAGTGCCCCGGCTTGTCTTTTTCAAGTCCTGCAAAGGAGCATTCTCAATTCTGTCACTTCGGATTGTTCCAATGCAAAACAATTTATTAGTGGCAAGGGTGTCCATCAATGAAAGTGATGTAAAATAATTGTCCATATATATGGACGACCCTTCAGGAACGAATCCTAAGCACAGCTTTTCTGTCACAGAAGATCCTACTGTCTTTCCAGGCACCTTGTCCCCTCCTCCTGTATATGGATGAAACTTGATTAGGTATCCCTCTGGTGTACTTAGGCACCAGAATTTGAACCCAAATCTAATAGGTTTTCCTCTAATAAATTGCTTCATGGAATGATGCCCATAATATGGCTCCATAGCTTCATCTAAGGAAAACTTACTACCAAGAGGTTCGATGAAATTTAAAAATTTGTTGTTCAAATGATCTATGAGGGGTCGAATTTTGTACACTTTGTCATTAGGATCAATGGTCATATTATCATTGAAATGTAGAAATTGGTGAATTTTTTCAAATTTATTTCTACTTATAGAATTATTAACCAAATTGTTGTTTGAATCGGGACGTCTTTCCCAGTACATTCTTCTAAAGGGAAGTTTGTTATAACCGGACAGCAAAAGAATTCCGAAATAAACGTACAAATCATCAACAGAAAGTGTATTGTTGATCTCCTTTTGAGAAGCATATTTTACAGATTCTCTGCATATATGATCCATAAATTCTTCCGTAAAACATGTCTTGAAAAGTTCGACTGGTTTTCCTTTGAATTTCTTTATGCTCTCTGGAATTGAAGGCTTTGTCTTTGCTGCAATGCTGTCTTATATCTTGGATGATTTTGCAATGATTTCCAGACCATTTCCGAAGAATTTTTTTTTTACCTTTGCTTGAGGTTACTCGTTGCTTTTTTGACTAGCTAGTTGACGGTTCTGATATTTCCTCTTCTACTTGAATATATATCGTAATTCCTTTCCTTATTGCTCTTAGTTCTGCGGTTTGAGATAAAACTCCCTTTCCAATGTCTCTAACATTGGTGGTGAATTCCTCCCGCATCACTATTGGCGCATCATCTTTATCAGAAGAGTCCCTCACCATCCTGAGGTGGATTGAGAACAATTTCAAGAAGATCTGCCTCATCAATCTCATTACTAACAATTCGACTTGCTCATCATTTTTCTAAAATGTTTAAGATTTCTTCCGCATCTCGTATAATTTGACGTTTTTAGAGGCCATATTCTGCTGAAGTATTACCTATATATATATATATATATATATATATATATATATATATATATATATATATCAATAATATATATATATATATATATATGTATGTATATATGTAATATATAATAATATATATATATATATATATATATATATAATAATAATATATCTATCTTTATATATATATTTAGAGTAATAATATATATATATGTAATATATATATATATATATATATATATATATATAATATAATAATATATATGTATAATATATAATAACCATATAATAATAATAATAATAATAATAATAATAATAATAATAATAATAATATAATAATAATATATAATAATAATAATAATAATAAGTAATATAATATATTAACTATTGCCAGATATGTTTCACAGAAGCAAATAAAGATGAAATCGAAAGTTTCTGAATCACAATACAAAAAGTTCAAATTTCTGTTAACGTTACTTCCCACAGTGTCTAAATGAACCGCGCGCGGTAAAAATAAGCGCCCTGTAAAATTTATTCCACTAATGAAATATTCGTTTTGCTGCAATTTCAGGGCACAGTAAAACTACTAATAAATAAAAAATAATAGAAATAATAACAATAAACATATAACAAAGCTCCCAAAAACACTTACAAGTCAACCCTTGTCAACACTCACCTTCATTAAAAATTTTACTACTAAAAGAATTACTCTATGTAAAAACGAAGTATAAAACAATTTGAGGGAAAATGTTGCCATATATCGCTAGAAGAACAAGTCCTTAGAATAACCGCATACCAACTACGAAAAACAAAAAAATACGTGCTTTTTTTTTAATTTTATGACGTCATGTTTTAAGGGTCTAAATAGACACAATGGGCATTAATGGGTTAATAGTAATGAACATCTAAAAAATGTCAAAATAAAGGTGGGGGTTTAGGCTTAGTGGGGGAGAATGTAGAGGTGACTATGGACACTAGTCCCTAACCCTTTAGATTTAAGCAAGGTGTTTGTTCGCCCAAAATTTCCCAATGAAAAATTATTTATTTCCAATAAAAAACAGAGTACATTGGCAAATTGGGGGGGAATACAATCTTTTATTCATTAAATTTGTGCCAACTTTGGTTTTCTTATGGATGTGTTTAAAACTGTTCCTCTATTTTTCAGTTATCTTGTATTCATAACCTCATAATTTGATATACTTATATCTATTAAACTCATTTTTGTATGCTTGTTCAATTTGAACTTTTTGATATTTCGGCATACCATATCTTTTATACTAATATATAGAAAACCTGCTAAATTGGGAATAAAACCTTTGCAGGTTAGTAGATTAAAATTCTTAATTTTAGATAGTTATAACTTGAACAACGTAGATGAAAATATAGTGAACATAACATAGAATAATATTCCAATCTTATATTATATTTGCAGCACTATTCCTTTTGAGTTCTTCAGCTTCAGTTCATAAATCTTCGTTATCAATTATAAATAAGACCCCTCACTGACATCCTTATGTTAGGGTAAGACTTCTTTAAATACCTTTTAACATAGTCCCTTTGTAAATTTAAACACATGAACAAATTAATAAATTGATATAATGATTCCCATTCATACATCTAATTAGTGTAAATCTTTGCAGGGTCTTATTTCTAGGTTCTATGTTTGGAATGGACAAGATCCATTTTATTTCTAGGCCATCTCAAGATCCGTTTTATTTCTAGGTTTCTTATTGATTGGTCTTATTGTCAAAATCGACATCTTAGAATCATTTTATTTCCTGGTCTTAATTATAGACTTCTCAAGATCCATCTAATCTCAAGACCCATCTTATTTATAGGCAAAAATTGCCATCCCAAGAAACCTTAAATTTGTAGACAATACAAATTGTCATTTATCCCAACCTTAATTGTGGGGCAATAATATTTGCCATCTTACGTAATGGTTCCCATCCACTCATGAACTCCCTTAAGTGTCACAATGCATGATCACTTCATTATTGTATGGAAAGTGACCTCAATCTTTTATAGTGTTGAAGAAAAATAAAAATAAGTTAAGTTAAACAATCATATTGTAAAAACTATTGTATTACTGACTATTCTGTGTAATAATAATAATTATTATAATAGTAATTTATAAACTAAGGTTTGGTAATGAAATCCATTTCATATTGTAAATTAGTGATTGTTACTTAACTTATTATAACAATCACCCTTAAGAATATAATATTAAATCCTATCAGAGGGGTTAGTCATTTGTGATAACCATCTCTCTCTAACACTTTCAAATTCTGAGATTTTACATAAAATCTCCTAACGAAATACCGAAAGAATTTCCAGTATTTCCTGCACATAACTTTTGTTATAAGTTCATAAAATATCTATGGTTTCGGGTATTTTTACTTAGTATATAGTTTTTAGTCTGTACCATAGAACTTAATATAGTCCTAATTTTCACTGGGTAAATAAACCTATTTATTTTACTTTTCTTTTCTTCTCCTTTGTCTTAAATTACCTATTCTAAACATCCTTGAAATCACACTCCATCAACAGCGAGCAACACACCCAAGGTCCCTCCAAATGTATCCAGCCGTTTGGAATATTTTTACAGCCTAAATGGGACATAGGCACGTCTTCTCGACTTCCCAGTTCGCAGTGGTGTGTCATCATAATTATTTACAGGTACTTACCTTGTTATTAAATCATAATTTCTTAAATTTTCTTTTCTTTTTTCTCATTCTTCGCTGGGAGTAAGTAAGCCGTATTTTATTCATTGAACACATTACTTACTCTCCACCATATATATATATATATATATATACCGTGTATATATATATATATATATATATATATATATATATATATATATATATATATATATATATATATATATATATATATATATATATATATATATATATATATATATATATATATATATATATATACCGTAAAATGGGGCAATTCGGTCCAGAATTTGGGGTACTCAAAATGCTAAGGTTTATGGGGACTTTATTTTTATTTATATTTTGAATTTTTTTTTTTTATATATATGTTAATGTTATCCTTTAGGAGTAGAATTAGTATAATTGTTTTTGTATATATATAATAGACGATTAATGTTAGAAGCTGATAAGTAACGTGGACCAAATTGCCCCATTTTACGGTGGGGCAATTCGGTCCACTTCAATTTTCACATCACTAAGAATCCTCATTAAAGTGTTTTATTTGATAAGCTATGATATGTCAGTTTTCATTTTTAAATATACAGTAATGGTATTACAATATTATTTTAAAAAATTGGGTTTGAAAACGTAATAAAATGTTCGAGTTTGCGTTCGTTTTTGTCAAACCACAAAATCGTAAAAAATGCTAGCTGAACGTAAGGAATTTCCTTAATTCTGTAAGGTTGCTATTCTTTTTTATTCTATATTATACAGAATTAAGGAAATTCTTTACGTTTGGTGAGCGTTTTTTTACGATTTTGCTGTTTGACAAAAACGAACGCAAACGCTGTTTGACAAAAATGAACGCAAACTCAAGCGTTTTAGGTCTATTTTTAAACATAATGGTATTGCAATATTATTTTAAAAAATTGGGTTTGAAAATGTAATAAAATGTTCAAGTTTGCGTTCGTTTTTGTCAAATGCAAAATCGTAAAAAAATGCTCACCAAACGTAAGGAGTTTCCTTAATTCTTTTTTATTCTATATTACACAGAATTAAGGAAATTCTTCACGCGTTTTTTAACGATTTGCGCTGTTTGACAAAAGAACGCAAACTTCGGAGCTTTTTATGCATATTATGTTTCGTAAGCACCAATGCAAAAACGAAAATGGCTTAAGGGTCTGGCAACATCATCATCAGAGTATCCCTTTGTATCCTGCCGTGTTACTTTTGCGTAAGTGTGAACCATCTTGCTGAAATTATACAAATTAACTTATGAAAATTTTTCCATTGCTTGCTGCAAAAGTGTAAAAATGAATTTTTAAATATTTTTTTCCTAACACCTTTCTATAAAAGTGTATTAAAATCTAGTTTAACGAATATTTCAATGTGGACCGGTACTTGCATGAAATTCTGGACCGAATTGCCCCATGTTACAATTTTTATAATAAAACATATTTATCTCTTGCCTGAATGACTCAACGATTGCATTAAGGTTATGAACTATTTTTAAGTACTATATCTTGGTACCAATAATGTAGAACAATTATTTTGACCTGTATGATTCTTAGCAATAAGCCTAAAATATCCGATTTTATAGTGCTCAGAAAAAAAAAAAATCACAAAATTAATGGACTTAAATTAAAGGTTTCATAAAAAATTAATACCTAAGACATAAAACCACATTATTTTACATCTTTAAAGATATTTTACATCGTATAGGCTATTTTGAGCCACTGGACCTAAATATCTAAATTGCGTTCAAGGAATTCTATACTACGGTATATATATATATATATATATATATATATATATATATATATATATATATATATATATATATATATATATATATATATATATATATATATATATATATATATATATATATATAACTCTATATAAGGAGATTGGACCAGGGGGCAGAAATATATATATATATATATAAATATATATACACATATATATTAATTTTCTTTATATATATATATATATATGTATATATATATATATATATATATATATATATATATATATATATATATATATATACTATATATATATATAGTAGAGCAGAGCAGAGCAGAGGGGGTCACTCCCGATTTTCATGAAAATCACAGGATATATCATAATCTAAAAAAATAATAATGAAGAATAGTGAAACAAAAATTCCTTTGGTTTTTGGAAAAAATTTTACAACATATAGCTCCCCTCAGGGAGGTATCCAGAGCAACCTTACATATAAATAGGTTATAGCTACTTAACTATAGGGAGCTAACTTACTAACTTCCCCAGAGCCTCATATTATGGTGATGACAATGTTCGAAGTTTAAATAATATA
>JABUQX010053666.1:42500-51423 GCA_015478945.1 Trachelipus rathkii | reverse complement strand
ACGGGCCTCTTTATCTTAAAAAAATGTTTGTGTGTGCTATGTTTATGTTATATATTATAATATATAATATATATAATATATATATTATATATAATTATAATATTATATTATATATATGATATATATTATTATATATAACTATAATAGATAGATATTATATTATTATATATATATATATATATATATATATACTATCTATATATATATATCGTAAATGGGGGAAAATCGGTCAAAAATCCCAGATTTTTTTCTTTTTTAATGAAGTCATGGAAAAATCGACATTTTAAGTTACATCTATACCTAATAGTTTTTTTCTCAACATTTAGAGTTTCGCTAATGTTTAGAAGTTATAATTCATCTTCAAGGGAACACAAATTAATGTTTTAATTTTTTTTTGAAATTCCATTTCAAAAAATTGAATTCGGGAAAAGCCGGTCAGTGGCGTCGGGGGAAAGACGGTCCATTCAATATTATTTCTTTTGTGCTTGCTCCAAACTAACTTATAGATATCAGGCCATTTAAATGTTAACATAGGAGTCTAATAATATTATGAATTAATTTGGAATTGAAAAACGTCTACAGTTATATTTTATTAACATTTTTCAAACGTTGATTTTTTACCAAATTTTGAAATTTTTTTTTTTTCAATTTTTTTATGCTAAATAGCATTGAACAAATGATTTATTTTCAATATTTTTAATATTTCTAATAAAATATAATATTTCAACTTTTTCAACAAAATTGCATTTTTTTTTACGAGTAGGCTATGTACGCGCATTTCACGTGAACTTTTGACGAAAAATTTTCAACATTTATAATTTAATTATGACAATCACTTTTAATATTTTTCAATAGTAAGTATACATAATAGAATTGTAACTTTTAACAAAATGGCACTTTTTGTTTTATATCGAGTATGGTAGCAACATTTCAGTGAACTTATTTTTTCATCCTTCACACTAGATATGAAGAACAGATATGTATAGAAACATTAACAATGTCTTATAGTCTTACCATCATAAAATTTTGAACAAAATTTTATTGAAAATAAAAAATGGACATGTTTTTTCAAGCTCTGTATACTGACCCCGTTTCCCGACGCCCGAGTACCGATTTTACTGAAATTGAAAAAACTTAATAATTTAAAAAATAAGCTTATATTGTAAAATTTTTTATATGGAAAATGTTCACAATTAAATTAAGATTATGCAGCTAAGAGAAATTCTGATATCTTAATTCTACGAGATTCCCGAGGTCTTAGAATTTTTTTGCACAAAAAAAAAAAAATTTCAACTCTTGGGCAAATTTTTTGACTAGTAGTGTAAGTTTATTTACCTTAATTTCTTATATATGGTTAAAATATAATCTATTTGCTACTTAAAAACCTTTCTCTAATTGAAAAATGTCTAATAAACTCATAATAATATAAACATAATAATAGCTATCATAACACAAATTAAAAAATTTTTTTTTTGGTATTTTTTGAATGGCTGTATTTCTTAAAAAAAGCAAATACAAAAGCCTACTTTGTAAGTGAACGATCAAATACCGAATCAGTAATTTTGTGAAAATTTTCAGATTTTTAAGCACTGCCGCTACCCATCAGAGATATTAAGCGTTCAAAGTTGACCGATTGTTCCGACAATTGATTTTTGTTTAACATTGTTTTAAAAATATTTACCAACTTCAATAAGATTTAGTTAAACCTTACTTTAGTAAAAAAAATCACACCAAATTTTATATGGTCAAACTTTTGTCCTTCTTTTAATAATACACCCACGAAAATGGAAATTTCTTCGATTTTTGACACAATTTTTCGTCGGATTCATTTTCATGGTGAAATATTATTTCCCCAAAAAAAACAGGAAAGGCCAAATGTACCTTAACCCTAACAAATCACTCTCTAGGAAATTTGGTATAAGAATTATTACCAATATGGATATATGACTTAAAATGTTACCTCTATTAATTGATAAATTTTGCTCCACCTGGTCAAACAATTTTGGTTCACCCTGTACAACGGCAGAGGTAAATCTACCAAAAACGAATAGTGGTACTCGACTTCATGGATAATTAACGCCTATGCAAAATAAAGTTTTCAAGAAAATCTCATCGCCGAGCGGCCACTTCCATTATTTTGTAGCAAAAAATGGATTAGACCCATATATATATATAAGCCGTCGCGCGCCGGGGTGACTCGGTACCACCTTAGGCAATAACTTGGTCTCTTCGCCGCACTCTCCCCTATGCACTTTTTGGATTTTTTTTGTTTTTTTTGAAAATCAAGGTCCTATAGTCGGTCATAGCCGACAGTAAAAACTAATAATGTAATTGCTAATAAAACGCCTTTTATTAAAGTTTTATAAGCTCCTCAGCCTGACCGTCGGAGGGGTGAAGCGGACCACCATTGAGGGGTGACTCGGAACGTTGTTGAGATTAGCCTATAAAGTCTAAATCATTTTTATATTTTAATTTTTACTTATATAATAATATTTATCATATTAAAATTGGTAATAAGTAATAAAAATGTCAATAAATGATAAATTCAAAATAAGAAATAAAAATAAGAAATATGATTCACTCCTCTCCGCTCAAAAATTGACACTTTTTTGAATTCGTTTTTTTTTATTAAACTTCAATTTTTTTTAAAAAATTTCACTTAATATAAGTAACTTTTTATTATAATTTAATTATTATAATTTAATATCAATAATATTACGTAAAATACGAAAAATGGTGGTCCCCGAGCATCACCCTCCATCTAATTTTTGAGGCGGGTGAATCGGACCAAGTTAGGCCCCGTGAATTTGCCACTAATATGTTTGGATCAAATATTTACTTTGCCAGTTTAAGCTAACATACTACGAGTGTATCCAACTGAAAAAATAATTAACCTCCATCCCAATTTTTCATTTTATAAGAAGTTAAAAAAACTCACATTTTTCAAAAGTGAACTTCGTTGAACGGACATTTTGTAGCCCTAATTTCTAAGACATTTTATTAAAATCTAAACTTTTCTAACAAAATAGATGATATAAATAAAACTTGTAGTACTACACGTGGGCCTATTAAATGAGAGAATTTTTTTTTTTTTTTTTTTTTTTTTTTTTTTTTTATATTTAGAGGTGGACCCGGAATCACCCTCCCTAAGAGGCAGGCCCGGTCTACCCCGCCCGACGCTATAGAAAATAGACCCGCAAATAAAAACAAGTAAAAGAATTAATATCACCATAAATACGAAATTGATATAGTACTAGTATATATATATTATTTATATTTTTATATATATATTAAGTATATATATATTATATATATATAGTATAATATATATATATATATATATATATAATATATATATATATTATATATTATATATATTATATATATTGATAGATTGTTCCTGGTCCCGTTCCTGTTCCTGTCCTGTTCCTGTTTTATGTAATGGAAAAGAGAGGAAGATCGGGTAGCAGAGAGGAGCAGCAACCTGTACATATTTTATTATAAGTACATGGTGAAGGTAACCTTGTAACAAATGGCTAGCATTTGTTCAGGGAATTAATATTAAGGTGATAGGGTTTAACATATAACAAACAATGGTTAATTGTTATTTCTTTTTCTTTTACAGAGACTGCAAGCCTCTGATTTATATTTAAGAATTATATTATTACATTTAATAATAAGATATAAATTAGCATAAGGCTAAAAATAAGATAATAAGATCTCAACAGATATTGTCATCACCACTACAATAAGAGGAAAAAATACCAAAAGAGGAGAGAATATTCCGGGACACAAAAAGAAAGTTATCGGCAACACTTCATCTACTGGTCATCTAAAAGGGAGAGATTACTACAGGACACATCAATAAAGTCATCTGTATCAACTGTGCAACTGATAGGTTAATGTGTGAATGTTCGCTCAGTGGTGGTTGTGAGAATTACAGCTGGGTAGTATGCATGAGTGTGTGGGGCGCCTTTCATGCTTGTGTGTGGTATTGAAGTAGTCTTTCTCGCAATTGCTGTTGGTGTTCATCAGAAACATTGACTGGATTTATAAGGGCTGACTAAAAAGTGACTTTAGAACATTCATCGTAATTGTGTCCGACTTCAACAACATAAAAGAGGAGAGAATTACTTGTGTCCAGCATCACAAAGGAATATACAACAAGAGGAGAAAAGGAACCACTGCGTGAATAAACATAAAGTAAGGATATAGTGTCTGCTCTATTTATCAAATGGTAGCAGAGCGTAGTTTCCAATTCTGGTAATCTTGACGGCGATCATTCACTCATAAGAATTAAGGAAGATGGACAAGTTAGCTCAAACAAATATAACTACAGTGGAAGCGAGAAGAAAGAAGAGAAGTTGTGAATGTCCTAGATTTATGGGAAAGAGTGAAGATTATGAGAACTGGAAGGAGAGAGTAGAAGATTGGCTTCTTATTACAGAAGAAGAAGTAAAATATCCAGGGGTAGAAATTAGGATGTCTCTAGAAGGGAGAGCTTATGAAGCTGTGAAGGAGCTAAAGAGAGAGGAACTTATAAAGGAGGGTGGAGTTAAAGTTATTATGAAAAAATTGGATGAAGCATTTAAAAAGGACAGCAAAATGGATAAAATGAAAAAGGCAGTAAAGTTTTTCTCAATCGAAAAAAGTGCAGGGGAAACCATGAGAGATTATATACTTAGATACGAAAGGGTGTCTAAAGAATGTGAACAAGTAGGTGGAGGGAAAATGAGTGAGGAACTCAAAGGAAGTCACTTACTACATGGAGCCAAATTGAGTAACATGGAGTTACATATTGTATTGGGGGCTTGCGGTCAAGAAGAGTATGGATTTGAAAACGTTAAAGGAGTACTTGGTAGAATATTTCAAGAAACCAATAAAGAAAATAACATCAAGAAAGAAGAAGAATGGGTTGGAGAGGAGAAAACACAAACAGAAGGAAGATGGAAGAGAAACTTTTATGAGAACAATAGAGAAAAATGGAAAACGAGAGATTATCAAGAAAAAGAGGGATATAGAAGAAATAATGCTTGTTATATATGCCAAGCAAAAACACATTTTGCTAGAGAATGTCCTAATAATTGGAGAAACAAAAACAAAGAGAAAAACGTTGAAGAAAAAGAGAGAGTATTATGGACAAAGTATGAGGGGGAAAGAGAAGACAACTTAGAGTTAGAAGAAATAGATGGAATCTTAGATACTGGTTGTAATAAATCAGTATGTGGAGAATTGTGACTAGCAAAGATTGTGATGAGACTATCAGCAGAAGATGTAAGGGTGATGAATAAAGAACAAGAGAAGTCAGAAAGGAAATTCATATTCGGAGAAAGTGAATATGAGGCGACAAAAGTTTTGAAAATACCTTGTATGATTGGTAGTTTAAAGGTAAAGATAAGAACAGAAGTCATAAAGGGTGACGTGCCTTGGTTAATTGGTAGAGAAGCAATGGTGAATATGGGATTGGTAATGGATGTTGAAAGAAGAGAGGTTCAACTAAAAAACCTTGACAATATAAGGGTGAAATGTAAATTAGATATTAAAAATCACTTAAGGATGCCACTAATAAAAGGAAAGAAATTAGAAGATGTGTGGATAGAAAAAGAGTGGATTAATGATATGGAGGAATGTAAAAGAAAAATGAAAAAACTACATTTACAATTTGGTCATGGTAGTTATGAAAAACTATGGAAGTTAATAGAAACTGGTTGTAAAAAAGAAGAGAATTTTGAGAAAAATAAAGGTAAGATAAGAGAAGAATTAAAAAATATTTGTGAGAAATGTGTGGTATGTCTCAAATATAAAAAGACACCTCCAAGGCCGGTAGTCGGTTTTCCTATGGCACATAAGTTCAATGAGATGATAGCTTTAGATTTAGGAGAAATAGAAGGAAGAAGATTCATGGTTATGGTGGATATGGCGACTAATTTTGTACAAGCGACCTGGATGAAAAACAAACAACCAGAAGAAATAGTGAAGAAGTTGTTATCTAAGTGGATTAGTGTCTTTGGAGCTCCATGTAAGATATTTTCGGATAATGGTCTTGAATTCCAAAATGAAGAAGTTAAAATTTTAACAGAATGTTTTGGGATTGAGATCAAGAGCACTGCTGCAGAGAGTCCGTGGAGTAATGGGAAATGCGAGAAGATGGTGGGATTGGTAAAAGACGGAATAAGAAAATTGATGGAGGAAGATACCAAAGACTGGGAAATGGCAATGCATTGGACTATATTTGCAAAGAATTGCCTATCAATGAAGGGAGGTTTTTCGCCTAATCAGTTGGTTTTTGGAAGTAATCCCAGAATCAGTAATGTACATGGGGAAATGAGCATAACCGAAATGGAAACTGGCTACGAAAGTGAAATGATGGAAAAGAATATGTATGCATTGAGGAAAGCAAGAGAAATACATATAAAGCAGGAATCAGAGGAAAGAATTAGAAGAGCGTTACTGAAAAGTGTAAGAGAACACAATATAGAAGAGGCTAAATTGGGAGATAAAGTTTTCTATAAGAGAGAAAATGAAAAAAGGTGGAGAGGACCAGCTAAAGTAATAGGCATGGATGGAAAGACGATAATAGTGAAACATGGAGGTACTCTAAGGGAAGTGGCGAGAGTACACATAACCAGAATCAAACATGTAGAGGGGGAGGAGATTCAACAACAACAGGAAGAACCCGAAGAAGAAGAAGAAGAAGAAAGGGCGGTAGAGAAAGAAGAAGAGGATGAAGATGAAGAAGAATTAATAATTAGTAGAAGAGAGTTTAACGAGGTGGAAGAAGAGGACGAGGAGAGTGAGGAGGAAGGAGACGAAAGAATTGATGTGGTGGTACCCAAGGTCAAACAAGGTGAAAGATGGAGAATGATAAATAGACTAACAAATGAATCAATAGAAGTCAGAATCTTAAATAGAGCGGGGAAAGCAAACAGCAGTAAATGGAGTGATAGTTATAATATTGAGAACCTTAACAACGGAGATAGGACATGGTTGGATCTAAGAGAACATAAGGATTTCAGTAAGATACCTGAAAATGAAGAAATATTACTGGTAAACATCAATGACGAGAGGGTTATGGCTGCAAAATTAAAGGAGCTAGAGAACTGGAAAGATAATAAGGTATATGAAGAGGTGAGAAAAGAAGGGCAAAAGGTTGTGTCAACAAGGTGGATCATAACAGAAAAAATAAAGGATGGAAAGAGCATTTGTAAGGCAAGATTGGTTGCAAGAGGTTTCGAGGAACAGAAGGTGGATGAATTGAATGATGCACCTACGTGTTCAGCTGAAATTTTAAAGGTGACATTGAGCATTATTAATCACAAGGGCTGGGAGTGTAAAACACTAGATGTAAAAACCGCTTATTTACAAGGAAACGAAATTAAGAGAAATGTATATTTAAAACCTCCTAAAGAAGCTAAAAGTGAAGGGATATGGAAGCTTCGAAAAACGGTTTATGGTCTTAGGGATGCTGCTAAGGCATGGTACTATAGTATAGTAGAAATACTGGAAGAATTGGGAGGAAAAAGGTGTCAAATAGAACCAACGGTATTTTATTGGACAAAGAATAATAAACTGGTAGGAATCATGTGCTCCATGTAGACGATTTTTGTTACGGTGGAGATAAGGACTTTCAAAAACAGGTAATCAGTAGTTTGAAGAATAGAATTACTGTGGGAGTGGAGGAAACAAAGAGGTTTAAATATGTGGGAGTGAATATTCAACAAGAGGAAGAGCACATAAAAATGGATCAAATTAGGTATGTTAAAGGAATAGAATGCCCAGAAAGAAAGAGGTTTAAAGAAGAGAGAAAGCTCACAGGAGATGAAATGACTGAATATAGAGCTTTAATAGGAAGAATAAACTGGTTGTCACAGCATACAAGACCAGATTTAGCCGTGGAAGTTAGTTGGCTTAGTAAGAAATTTAAAGAAGGATATACCTCTGACATGAGAAAAGCAATTAAAGTGGTTAGAAAGATGGAAGACAAAGAAGTAAAAATAGACCTGGAGAAACTCGGAAAGGAGTTAAAGATTGAGGTATATGCAGATGCTTCTTTCAATAACGTGGGAAACGGCAATTCACAAATTGGTTACATCTTGAGTATGGTAGACGAGAGTGGAAGATGTCCTTTATTGTGGAAATCGAAGGTTGCAAAAAGAGTAGCCAAATCAACTATAGAGGCGGAAGCTTTGAGTCTAGGCGAAGCAGCAGAGAATGCCGTTTACTTAAAAAGGATATGGGAGGAAATCACAGGTGTGACAGATATAGGTATCCACATAAAGACGGATAGTAAAACATTAGAGAGAGCGTTAAAGTCAACAACAGGAGTATTGAGTAGAAGGTTAAGAATAGACATAGCATCAATTAAACAAATGATGGAGAGAGGAGAGATAGGAAAGATTGAGTGGATTAGCACCAAAGAACAGATAGCGGATATTCTGACTAAAACAGGTGTTAAGGGTGATAACATGTTTAACTATGTCGAGAAATAAAAAGAGTGAGAAAAGAAAGAGGAAAGAGAAGAGTATAAGATTGATAGATTGTTCCTGGTCCCGTTCCTGTTCCTGTCTTGTTCCTGTTTTATGTAATGGAGAAGAAAGGAAGATCGGGTAGCGGAGAGGAGCAGCAACCTGTACATATGTTATTATAAGTACATGGGAAAGGTACCCTTGTAACAAATGGCTAGCATTTGTTCAGGGAATTAATATTAAGTTGATAGGGATTAACATATAATAAACAATGTTTAATTGTTATTTCTTTTTATTGTTTCAGAGACTGCAAGCCTCTGATTTATATTTAAGAATTATATTATTACATTTAATAATAAGATAGAAACTAGCATAAGGCTAGAAATAAGATAATAAGATCTTAACAGATATTGTCATCACCACTACAATAAGAGGAAAAAATACCACAAGAGGAGAGA
>JABUQX010053666.1:12500-40000 GCA_015478945.1 Trachelipus rathkii | reverse complement strand
TATAGTATATATATATTCGTCGGGCGGGGGGACCAGGCCCGCCTCTTTAGGAGGGGTGATTCCGGTCCACTCTAAATCAAAATAAAAAATAATACATAAATAAAAAAAAATTTCGCTCTCATGTTTATGCCACGCGGTGTACTAAGACAAGTTTTTATTTAAATCGAATATTTAATTCTAGAAAGTTTTTATATTTTAAAAACTGTTAGAAATTAGGGTACAAAATTTCTTTCAATAGAACTTCCTTTTGAAAAAGGTGAGTTTTTTTAACTTCGTTTTAAAATGAAAAATTGTGGATCGATTTATTATTTTTTCCCAGTGGATTACACGTGCGAGTATGTTCACAGCTTTCAACTGCAAGTAAATTTTTGATCCACAGTATTAGTGGAAAAAACGGGCCTAACTTGGTCCGATTCAACCCCTCGCCGTAAAAATTGGATGGAGGGGTGGCCTCGGAACCACCATTGTTTTTTGCGTTTTTACGTATATTATTGAACTTTTTATTAACGTATAATTAATTTAAATGTGATAAAAGTTCACTTATATTAAGTGAAATTTTTTTAAAAATTGAATTTTAATAAAAAAGAGTTCAACAAAGTGTAAAATTTTTGGGATGAAGAGGGTGATCGACCACCTTATTTATATTCGTATTTTATTTTTCATTATTGACATTTTTATTACTTATTATGAATTTTAATATGATAAATAATTATTATATTAAGTAAAAAATTAAAATATAAAATTGAAATTATACGTAAAAGATGAATTTAAACAGATGGTCCGAGTCACCTCTCAATGGTGGTCCGATTCACCCCTCCACGGTCACGCTGACTCGGCGTTATTCAAACTTTAATGTAAAACTTTCTCATTATTCGAAAATTATTATTTTTTTGTGTTGCTTAATGCCCACTATTAGTGTCCGCTGATTACAAAAAAAAAATTCCAAAAAGTGCATTAGGGGAGAGTGGAGACGAAGTTATAGCTAAAAGTGGTCGCAAGTCACCCCCGCCGACGTCTATATTATATATATAGTATTCATATGATTAATATATATATATATATATATGATATATAAGTAACTAATATATATATATATATATTATATATACTATATATTCAAATAAAATTTCTATATAAAAAAAAGAGAACTATCTTATATATATATATATGCGTGTGTTATTAAAGAAAAATTATTTTTATTATTATTTATTATTTTATTTTATTATTATTTTATTATTACAATTCGTGTCGCGATTTTTTTTTTATTTTAATAAACGTAAACGTAAATTTGACCTAACAATCGAATTATTAATAATCGTTCAAAATTATCAATTATCGGAAAAATATTAATGCAATCGATATGTAAAAAATCAGAACAAAGCATTGATAGCGATATCCCTAAAAAAAATGAGAAAATTAGCCGTTTAAAATTTTCGGAACGTTATTTTTTATATTTTTCTTTAAAATATTAATTTAACACACACAAAATCTGTAAAAAAAAACCTTCAATAATTTTTTAAAACCATTTTTGTAAATGAAATGTTTATAATTTTAATATACTATTTACGTGAACTCAAGTCAGTAATACTAAACAATTACCCAAATCTTATCATAACCTGAACTAGGATGGCCCTAAAATGAGCATGAGGCCTATTAATTTTTTTTATAAGAAAGTCTATGGGAAAATTTTAAACTTTGAGAGGCTAACTTTTTTTCCAAAAAATTTAAATCATTTTTGTTTTATGTTACTATAATAATTTAAGAGTAATCCTGTGACTATTTAATTTTTTTTTATAAGAAAATCCTATGGGAGTTTTAACAACTTTGAAAAACTAACTTTTTTCCCCTAGAGAGACCCCATGTTTATTTATTTTTTTTGGTAATTGTCTAGTATTGGTGACTCCAGTTCACGTACATAGTATATTAAAATTATAAACATTTCATTTACAAAAATGGTTTTAAAAAATATTTTGAAGTTTTTTTTACGCATTTGAGTTTATTTTTCGAGTTAATATTTTCACTCAAATATGTAATATTCAACGCTGCCAAAATATAACAATTCCGGTTTATTTTCCGTTCGGTGTGGTGCGGATAATGATCACTGTCTGAAATGCGTTTCAGATTATCGATACATCGATATCGATATTATTTTTTTATAATCGTTTTTTTCACTAATTTCGAGGAATCGATATTATAGACATATGTGTATGTAATAGTATCAAAGAATAAAAAAATTTGTAAAACAATATTTGTGCGTAATATACAATAAAAAAAAAACTAAAAAAGTACGAATTAATATCACACAAATACGAATTTACACACACACACATATATTATATATATATATATTATATAATATATAATATATATTTATATATATAATTATATATATATATATATATATATTATATATATATATATATATATATATATAATATATAGTATATATATTTATATATATAGTTATGAATATATAATTATATATATAATATTCAACAGCAATTATTAACCCTCATATTTATATATTATATATATATAATATATATATAATATATTATATATATCTATATATTATATTATATATATATATGTATTATACTATATATTATATATAATATATATATATTAATATATATATATAATATATATAATACCTACTATATATATTTATATATCACCCAGTAGCGGGCTATATATATATTATATATATAGTATAATACCTCTATATATATTATTTTTATATATAGTTATTATAATATTATATTATATATTATATATATATATATCACGGCCCATTAGGGGCTCGAGACGACGGGGAACAGAGGGGGGCCGTTTTCCATCCCCGTAGGGAAGGGGCGCAGGAACCCCGAGAGACACCCAAATACGGGGGGGAACTAGTCCTACCCTTTCGTTCCGCGATCGCAGGCCGAGAGAGCCCCCGACTCTTGGCCCATCGGGGCGGTCTATACCCTTGCGGGTACCCATTAGTTTTTTTTTTTTTAAATAATTTTTTTTTTTGTAACTATGGGTACCCAAGGGTATACCGCCACGATGGCAGGAGTCGGGGTCTCTGGCCTTCCGGAACGAAAAGGTAGGACTATTTCCCCCATCTGTCCCGTCGCGCTTTCGAGCGCCTAAATGGGCCCCGTGATATATATATATATATATATATATATATATATATATAATATCTATTTTTATATATATATATATATATATTATATATATCCGTGACTCATCGCTCACGAAATCGGCATGAGTCGATCTAATACCGACTCACGCAGCTTGTTTCAACGTACTCGTAAAATTTTCCCTGGTCACCATAAATTTTGCCAGGCTATATATATATTATTTTAGTATATATTAACTATATTATATATAATATATATATTATTAGTGATCGGGACGATTATGTCATCGTCATCGTCATCTCGGCAAAAATCGGCATATCTTTTTTTTCAATTCGTCATCGTCATCGGCAATTTGCCGATTATTTTGTGCGATTTATTGCACAAATATTAAGATTTTGAATATTTAAAACTGCAATAATATATAATAATAATAATTATTATAATATAATAATAATATCATAATAAATAATTAATAATAAATACCAATAATGATAATAATAATAATAATTAATAATAATAATATATATAATAACTATAATAATAATGAATAATAATAATATATAATCAATAATAATAATAATAATATATAATAATTATTATATTATAATGATATATATATATTATATATATATCTATTATATATATTATATATATATTATATATATATCATACTATATAATATATTATATATTATATATATTATATATATTGCCTAATGGTGCCGGCAATAAATAAAAAAGGGGATAAGAAGGGACTACTATCTAACTTTTTTAATTTGTCTTGGGTATTCGTGTTAAGGAGGAAGAAATGACCTTCTCTATTGAAATGGCAAGACATTGCTTCAACCAAAAGGGTCCTGGCTGCGTGTAGAATTGGAGCACACTGTTCCCTGAAACTGGAATTAAAAACTAATCCAGGAAAGAAATGGTGCTATAAAAAGGGATGGTGCTATTGGGAAAAGAACAGTAATTACTTACACAAAATGTAAATCGCAGCCAGTAATGAAAAGCGCAATGCAGGGTTTTAAAAGAAGGATGTGAATATGGCTATAGTTTCACGCCAAGTATCAGACTGCGTAATTATGTGCTAAAAGCGTTAATACTGAATAATAAGTAATTTCACCTAATTGATAAAATTTATACTTAGAAATAAACTACTACTAACTAAAAGATATTTAAGTAATAACAAAAATTATTTATTAGTTGTAATTTAATAATTAAGAACTCAATAATTAATAACTTTGTAATTAAATAATTTATATTTTACTAATTGATTTTAATACTTTATATTTATTTTATTTTTTTTTTTATAACTTTTATACTTTAATAGCAAGTACTTTTATATTTAAAAACATACCTTCACCATCCTGGGGTTAGTGATTGGGGTTAGTAGGATTAATGCTAACCCACCACCTGCTACTTTTTACACTTCTTGATTGTTGTGAAAACTTTTGTTTTGTTGGTCAATGTTTTTATTTTATTTTCACTTCCACTGGTAATGGCTCGGTCGGTGACACAGTTGTTGATAACTCTTGGAAATGTTGAAAAGGGGCAAAACACAATTTGCTCCCTAACCTGGTTCCTGTTAAAAATAACAGTGATCAGGTCAAATCTCTCTCAATCCATTTCATCAATATTTTAGATATTCCATAAAACTTTAATAAATAATTAATTAATATAACTAACCCTGTTTAAGGGGATTTGAGCTTCTAGCTTCCTCAAAGAAGAAATTTGATAATAGTGATATAATATCTTCTTCTGTTCTGTTCTGTTCTGAATTTATCGAAGCCTTTTCTTTTTCGTCTAGACTTTTAATATAATATTTGGTACGAAATCGTTCTCTTCACAACAATGTAATATCCAGACAAGCAAGGAAAGTATAGGCTCTTCTTGCCGGTGTAAACTTCTTCTGTATTATTTTTCTTCTGTATTATCCTCACAAAATAGTTATAAAATCTTGGCATCAAAATTTATAGTAGAAAAAGAAGGATAATTTGTGTAATTTACTCAATTCTGAAACAATACAATAAATGTAGTACCATTTTATTCCTCCCCACCCGTTGTTGAGACAACAACGTGGGGTAAAGTTACTGTATCTTTTCTATGTTTGTTTTAATAAAGTTATAAATAACCTTCCATTAATTCTAGTATCATTTTACTTTAAGGTTACAAATAACCATTATTTTAACTTTTCATAAGGTTACTAATAACCATTACTTTTTGTTGTAACATTCAGTATATGATGAATTGCTTCCATTGTTCATTGGTTTCCTTTCTTTTTCTTTGTCTTCTTTCTTTATCAATAAAAATAAAACTTTCTTTGTTTTTCAAACAACTTTTTCAAACCTTTTCAAAGGAACATCTGGTTATTATAAAAATTAAACTTTCTTTTATAGGAATAAACTTTTTCCTTTTTACCAAGGAACACTTGGTTTTATTTCTTCTTCAAAACATAAAAATTCTTTCTTTTAAAATTGAAACAAAAATGTACTTGTAGTAAAAATTTTTTTTTTTTTTTTTTTTTTTAAAAAGTGATGCTTCATTCTCCTTCTTAACTCCTCTTCCGTAATATTATGACCCTGGCCAGCGAAATAACCAAGAGCATATGTTACTGTTTTTTCTACTAATTTTTCTATATCTTTCTCAATTTGGAAATCATCTGCAAGTTTTCTTTTTCCCCCAAGAGGACGCTTCTCTACCATCTCCTCTTGGAAGACCTCAACTCTCCTGTGACTTGGCCCTGGTAAATTCGTCATCCAACCTCCAAGGTGTAAAACTGGAACTGTTTCTGGTATTTCCTTAACATTTGTTAATTGTTGGGCTTCATTTTCTTCCTGGAGTCCAGGCCCTTGTGATGTTCCCTCATTAGAAGTGGATGGGGTAGACTCATCCGTGGGAGCTATTTGTTCAACAACAACTTCCCTCATAGGTGAACATGGGACTTTTACCTCTGTGGCTTCCCCATCTGCAGTAGAATGTCCTGTGTCTGGTGAAGGAGCATTCAAGGTTACTAAACCCTGGTTGGTTGTTTCAGGTCCAGTTTCTTCATTATTAATCAAGATAGTCCTTGTTAACTTTTTTAATGACTCCTTTGGGGTTTTTCTAAGTGGGGATTTTTGCATTGCCTTAGGGAGGCTCTCCTGCTGTTCCCCCCTTTGAGTAGACGTTGAGGACGTACTTTGATTCTCCCAAACTGTACAAGGACGGGTATTGATGTTTCCCAAATCCAAATCTATTTTTAATCTATTCCACATTTTCTTTATTATTTCTTTTCCTGGATGTAAACCATCCCTTAAATATCCTCGACATCCCAAGGTCACATATTCCCCATTTCGAAACTGTACGGCCAACCGTCTATATTTTGTGATTCTATTGAGGGCGTGGCTCATAGGATACAAATGTTTTCCTGGCCATTGGTATTCTGTATCTTGCACTTGGAAAACTTTGTCAATTATTTCGATAGCATCACTCTGCAGACGATTATCACTAAACCGTCTGTCCCTATAATATTTTTCTTTAATAAAAGCAGGATATGTATTTATTCGGGTCTGGTTGTAATATATTAAGTCAAGCTGGGGAGGTGTTACCAGCCAAACCTTTATTCCTGGACATAAATCATCAGCTTTTTTTGAAAAGAGTCCAAATCGTGCGCTAAATTCTCGCAAGCTGAAATGTGAATTTGCCTTTATGACCTCGTAAGGTCTTTTATACAATCCATTTCCTACATCTACTTTCTCACACATTTCCGTTATTAAGGTGAATACTATCATGTGGGCGAATGAATTATCCAGATATTCGTGCAGATGATCTTGCAAAGTTCGTAACTTAGCTCCTGGATATGGAGCATATATAACCTCTACATTCGGCCCAAAGTTCTCCTGGCGATGCTCCTGCTCCAAATCTCGCACCCAGGAGTGTCCAATGATCAATATCTGTAAAAGAAAAACTAAAAATGATTAATTTCTATGTTATATATATATATATATATATATATATTTACATATATATATATATATACTTTTTTTTTTTTTTTTTTTTTTTTTTTTTTTTTTTTTTTTTTTTTTTTTTTTTTTTTCTTCTAAAATGAATGGCTGTACATTTGGAATGTCCTGACACAATCCTTGCGATCGTGTATGCGGCCTGTCATCATTATTGATAGTAGTTGGCTCTACCTCATCTCTTTCATTTTCTAAAAATCCAGCAAAATCAAACTCGCTAGGCGCATCGTCTCTCTCCTCCTCCATCTCAAGGGGAGTCTCATTTAAGGATAATCGTCTTTTAACTTCATCTAAATTTTCTCTATGAAGAGACTGAGCATTTCTATTTTCTCTGAGAGTGTTTAAACTCCATCTGATTACAGTTTCATTTGGTTGCCTTTCTTGTAAAGCTCTACTACTCCTCACAAGATGCCCCATTAAAAATTCTTTTAAACTTGATTCTGGTGTACTGCTAATCAAAGAAATTGATTGGTCATTTTCTTCATTTTGTGTTGGTTCTGGCAACAGATTAGAAAGTTCCATATCTGAAAGATTTTCAATAATTTCTATTTGCTCAATTTCTTTAGGTGAGTTAGGAGAGGATGGAGAGGACACTGAAGTTATAGGTAAGTTCATTTGGGTTTGCATTTCTTGCATTTTATTTTTTATTGTCTGGAAGGTTTCCACTGTTTCTTCAGTTATTTCAAAACCTTCAAACTCAAAGTCATCTGAGTCATCCAAACCAGTTATTTCTAACTGATCTTGACTAGAAGTTCCTTTCTCTTCATCAATAATTTCCTCATTTAATTCAATTTTTCTCTCTAGTCCTTGGGCTTTTTCAGCTTTTTCAAAAAGGTCATCATCAGTTAAATTCATAGCCCATTTTTGAAATAATTCATTGTTCTCTAAATAATGAGGTGGTAACAACCACTTCCGTAATTGGCGATGATGGACTTTGTACTGTTTTCCCTCAATTGATTCAAGTACATAGGTAATCATATTTTCATTAACTTTAATTACCTCATAAGGGCCATGGTAACGAGGACGGAATTTGTTAGTTACCAAATCACCCGGCAAATGTATTTTTAAACCTACTTGTTGGTGCAACTGATAAGGTTGATAATGAGAATGTCCTGGTTGCCAAAATATATCTTCAGTTCTCCAAGATAGTCCGCTATAGGGTGTGTGTTGTTTTTGGAGAATATATTCACAAGGAGACAAACCTAATTGGGAATGTTCAGTATGGTTATATATCATAACTATTCTTGGCAACTCTGCATCCCACAAGGTGTAATCTTTGATAGTCATTCTTAAGTACTGAATTATAGTTCTATTAACTCTTTCCACAGCTCCATTTGATGAAGGAGTGTAAGGTGTTGTCAAAATGTGTCGTATATTATTAAGTTGAAGCATTTCTTCAAACTCTGGGCCGATGAATTCCCGACCATTATCTGTCAATACTTTCTTTGGTATGTTTGGGAGATATGGTAACATATTTTGTTGAAATCCATTAGTCACTGTTTTACACTTTTTATTAGGTATGGGAATTGCAGCAATCCATTTTGAGTGGTGGTCTACCATAACTAATGCATAATTATTTCCTTTCTTGGTTTTGGGTAATTGCAACAGGTCCATAGCCACCAATTCAAATGGAAAATCAGTTGTAATTTTTATGGTTGGTGGAGTATATATAATATTAGCAATTTTTGATGCCTGACACTTGTAACATGTTGTAGCAATGTCATAACATATATCATAAGCCTTTGGATTCCAAACATACCTAGTTACTAAGGCACGTAATTTGTTTTTGCCTATATGCGCGAAATTAATGTGGGCCATTATTGCCAAATTAGTAAAGGCAGTAAAAGGGACGATGTAAGTTGTTTCTTCATATTTGGTTAATTTACATAGGAGACCATCTTGGATGAAAATATATTTCTTGAAACGTAAAAACGATGTAAGATTGCCTGTTAAAGGCCTATTATTTTTAACAGCCTGGTATAAATGTTTTAATACCCATCATTTTGTTGGATAGTCTTTAATTTCTTCCGGTGTTATGGATATTTCATCCCAATGTGTATCTTCATGATCAATTATAGATAATTGATGTATTCTAGGTATTTTGGGCACCTCCCCACCGGTTTGTTTTAATTTGATCCCTTTGTTCAACCACCGCAGTTGGTAATGATATACTTGATTGCTCATCTAAGGATTCATTCAGCAAATCATATTCCTTGACTTCTTCTAAAACGGCTATAGGTTCATTCTGAAGATGGTTTGAATTGTCATTGCTAGTTCCCACTAATAGGTTATAATGGAATCCTCCCAAACATAATAAAGCACAGACAGTTGTGGTTTGTTGACACCCAAATTGTAAGGGTTTACTATTCCCATAATATACTAATACTTTAGCCTTGAAAAGTGTACCAAAAGCTTCTATGGCCTGCACTATTGGGAGTTGTCCTGTATGCTTCATGAGACGGAGTTGTTTCGTAATGGAAATATTACTCTTTCCCATAGGTAATTTGTATGTTGCACGGTTGTCTATCAACTCCTGCACAACCCCTTCTCTTATTTCTTGATGTTTTTCTTGTGTACCATAAAGCCATACTGAGAAACTTTGGAACAAAGAATCTCCCCCTCCTGGCATTTGAACTTCTGCATATCCCGCAGGGATCTGTTTCTGGTCCTTTATGTCTTCTTCTTTAATGTCAGGAACAGGTGATCGTGACAAGGCGTCAGCGATGACATTTTCCTTCCCAGGGATATAGATTAGTTCATAATCTATATCATTAATTTCTTCTAATGTTCGAGCTACTCTTTGGTTCACTAGTGTCATGTTGTTCAGATAGAGTAGTGGTTTATGGTCAGTGTGGATTAAGACTTTGATTCCATACAAAAATGGCTTAAGAGATTTTACAGCCCAGCGAATAGCGGCTACTTCGCGTTCCGTAGTACTGTATCTCTGCTCTGCCTTGGAGAACGTTGTCGAAATATAAGCAATGGGACGATGTTCCCCATTTTGTTCTTGAGCTAAACACGCCCCAGCACCTATATTGGATGCATCTACATACAATAGTAAAGGTGAAGCATCTTCAGAGCGATCAGGGTATGATAATACTCGAGGATCTGCCAAAGCTTTCTTTAGGTCTTCAAAAGCTTTTTGGCATTGGGTAGTCCATTTTACGTTCTTTAGACTAAGTAGTTCAAATAATGGTTTTGCCATTTCTGAGCACCTGGGAATGTGGCGACGGTAAAAATTTACCATCCCAAGGAATTGCCTCACTTTCCTTATCGTTGTTGGAGCTGGAAAATCCATGATTCCCTGAAGGTTTTTATCCAAGGGAATCATACCTTCTTCAGAAACTAAATGTCCCAGATATTTCACTTGTTTGCGGAGTAGATCGGTCTTAGCGGGTTTTATTTTAAACCCTGTTTCTTGGAAAGCCTGTAAAACCCTATCTAAATTTTCAAGGTGTTTACTAAATGAGTCACTGATGATGAGGACATCATCTAAATATACCATGACACTAGTCCATGGTATTTTGGCTAGAGCCATCCTCATGCCCCGCTGGAATGTAGCGGGTCCATTTTTGACTCCAAATGGCATTCTTAGGAATTCCCAGTGAGAAAGAGGAGTGGTGAAAGCGGTTTTTTCCACACTGTCTTCGTCCATTTCTACCTGGTAATAACCCTTTACCAGGTCTATGGTCGAGAAATATTTCATGCCTTGTAGACTAAAAAGCATGTCTATTAAATTAGGAATGGGGAAACTGTCTCCTCTGGTGATTTTATTTAATGCGCGGTAATCAATGCATAATCGTATAGTGCCATCAGGTTTGCGGATTGGCACCACTGGAGCGGAATACGGTGACTTACTTCGTTGAATAATTCCGTCCTTCTCCAGCTGTTGACAACATTCTTCTACCTCTCTCAAAACTGGTCCTTGCAGTCTTCTTACGGGCACTTGGACTGGATCTTCTGTAGTTGTCTCTATCCTATGTTTGAGGATGGATGTACAACCTACATCAGAATCCCCTAAGCTGAGTACTGTGGGATATTTAGAAAGGAGGGTTAATAACTGATTTCTTTCTATGGGTGATATGTCTGCCTCCTCTAGACGAAATGCGTTTGTTAAGTTTTCTGGGGTCCATGATTCATAATCATTTTTCTTTTCTTGATTAAGTTCCACCAAGTTTATGGCTGGACACTCTTTGCCTATTATTTCTAACTGGCCGATCTTCTGGCCCCTTTTTAATTTCTGTATTTTATCAGTAGTATTTTGAACCATTATGATGGTTTTATTTTTTTCTAGATCCTGGTCCCACTATTACTTTATCATTTGGGTTGTTTTCCAGTAGGATCAGGTCTTCGTCAGATATGTTGAGGAGATTAATACTAATCTCTAAAGCTGAAAAACTTTTGGGTGGTATGGTAGTGGTTTCTGCTACTCTACAATGATATTCTTTTTCACTGGTGTGTCGGACATCCGTAGAAACTGGTGTCACCGTATTTTCTCGTCGTAGGACCAATTCACCATTATGGGGGTCAGGCAATAGATGTTCTTCCCGCAATATGTCATACCCAATAACTAGCTCATATTCAGTGATTCCATCAGGAATTATTACAAAGGTACTTGCTTTGGTGTAATAAGTAGGTGAAAATTCCAATGAAAGTGTAACTGCTCCCATTACAGGGAAAAGTACTTGTCCTATTCCGGACACTCGTTTGAATGGTGTCTCATGTAATGGGTATTTTCTGTGATCCAATTTTTCAAACAAACTAGCAGATATTAAACTTATACTAGCTCCTGTATCCACAAAAGCTCTCACATTAATTATTTCGGGTTGCCCCCTAATGTTTACATTAAGTAATAATGTTTCTATTGTTGTGGAGGTAATATGTATACCTATTATTTCACTTTGGTCAATCTTTTCATCCTGTTCATTTTCTTTAGCATTAGGAATGTTCTCTAGTTGATTTTCTTCCATCATGATTTGTTGGTCAGTTTCTTTACCAAATTGATCAGTATTTGTTATTGGAGTCCTTTCTTCCTGAGACCGCTCAGGATATGCTTGACCCTCTATGTTCTCTATTGGACAAGGGATTACAAGTTCTAAACCCGAATTTTTTTCTTCTGACTCTGATGTGCGGTCTTCCACATCAGAGTGACCTAGTTTCCCTTCTTGGCTGTTGTACAATCCTGCCCCAAATGTTCTCCTCCACAAAAGGGACAACATAGTCGCACATTACCTCTAGTAGGGCAGTCCTGAACTACATGTCCTTCTTCCTGGCATCTCAAACATTTGTTCTTTGCACTGTAGCAGTTATCGAACGTGTGCCCTCGCTTTCCGCAATGTTGGCAGAAAGGTCTAGCACGACATTCCCTCACTGTGTGTCCTGGTTTCTTGCAAAACTGACAGTACTGCTCAGGATTATTCTTTCTTGAGGGATTATCTGACCACTTTCTAGTGGGGGTCCATTCTTTTGATCTTTGTGGCCACTCAGGTTGTCTCTGTGCATTATTCCTAGTAGGTTGTTTTGGTATTGCCCCCTGATTAGTTCTTCTCTCTGCTGGTATGTTCGGGGATGCCACCCTATAAGTTGATTGTTTTTGACAACAACAATTATGTTGTTGAGAAGCGGCCACCATATTAATAGGTGTAATGTTTGTGAGATCAATAACTTCAGGTTCTTTTTTCCGGCTGTTATTTGTTAACAGATTTGTTTCCACCATAGTCACTAAGCGCTCCCAAGGGACTTGAACACCCATTGTGGACTCTACTGTATCCAATGTAGCCTCTACTTGAACTTTTATATTATGCGGAATGCTCTCCAGGAAACGTTTTCTAACCAGTTTCATTCCTCGAATATCAGAATCAGGGAAAGCTCTCTGAGCCAAACCCTCCAATCTCAAGGCATATACTGCTGCCGACTCATCTTCTTCAAGAGTGGCTTCCATGAATTTTTCTAGTTCAGTTTTCTGCTCTCGGACTATCTCATCTTTATACCATTGAAGGAGTTTGATTTTTACATCTTCATAACTGAAAGTATTAGTTGCTATAGTTTTATATACATTTAAGATGGGTCCTTCCAAATGGGATCCCAATAACGGCAACTGCCCCTCTATTGATCCAGGGTACATTTTTTCACAATAATTTTCAAATCTGTCAAGAAATTGGTCTAGCGTTTCTCCACTGCCTTTCCTGTATTTTCCCGGTGGCATGACCTTAATAGGTCGATTCACTGTTAATGCGTCCACCATGGATTTCATAAGTTTCATCATTTCTGCATTTTGTTTTAATACTTGTTGTACTGTTTCATTACTTATATCATTGTTGCTTGACTCATTTCCTGATGGATTATCTGCTCCTGTCACCTCTTCTGTCTTTTCTTCCGGCATTATGTTATATTAGTTCAAACTGGTTATATTTAACCAACACAGGAAAGGACAAGGGAAGGGAGAAAAGCGGAACAGTGATAGGTAAGAGAATAAGTTTATAGAAGGATGTATGGTTGAGGCTTGCGACAAGTGTTTTTGATTTAAAGGGTATGTTCACTGAAACAGTGAACGAAGAATGGCCAAAAGAGACGCAGCGAACTACGCTCTGCTACCATTTATATTATGGTGCTGGCAATAAAATAAGAAAAGGGGAATAAGAAGGGACTAACCTATCTAAGCTTTTCTTATTGTCTTGGTATTCGTTTAAGGAAGGAAGAAATGACCTCTCTTCTATTGAAATGGCAAGACAATTGCTTCAGACCAAAAGGGTCCTGCTGCGTGTAGAATTGGACACACTCGTCCACTGAAACTGGAATTAAAAATAATCCAGGAAAGAATGGTGCTCAATAAAAAGGGATGGTGCTATTGGGAAAAAGAACAGTAATTACTTACACAAAAATGTTAAATCGCAAGCCAGTAATGCAAAAGCGCAATGCAGGGTTTTAAAAGAAGGATGTGAATATTTAAGGCTATAACATGCGTAATTATGTGCATAAACGTTATATGAATAATAAATAATTTCATAATTGATAAAAATTTATACTTAAGAAATAAACTAACTAACTAACTAAAAGATATTTAAGTAATAACAAAAATTATTTATTAGTTGTAATTTAATAATTAAGAACTCAATAATTAATAACTTTGTAATTAAATAATTTATATTTTTAAATTTGCAATTGAATACTTTATATTTAAATATTTATTTTTTTTTTATAACTTTATAATTTAATACAGTACTTTATATTGAAAACATACCTTCACCATCCTGGGGTTAGTGATTGGGGTTAGTAGGATTAATGCTAACCCACCACCTGCTACTTTATACACTTCTTGATTGTTGTTAAAACTTTTGTTTTATTGGTCAATGTTTTTATTTTATTTTCACTTCCACTGGTAATGGCTCGGTCGGTGACACAGTTGTTGATAACTCTTGGAAATGTTGAAAAGGGGCAAAACACAATTTGCTCCCTAACCTGGTTCCTGTTAAAAATAACAGTGATCAGGTCAAATCTCTCTCAATCCATTTCATCAATATATATATATTTGTATTTTAGATATTCCATAAAACTTTAATAAATAATTAATTAATATAACTAACCCTGTTTAAGGGGATTTGAGCTTCTAGCTTCCTCAAAGAAGAAATTTGATAATAGTGATATAATATCTTCTTCTGTTCTGTTCTGTTCTGAATTTATCGAAGCCTTTTCTTTTTCGTCTAGACTTTTAATATAATATTTGGTACGAAATCGTTCTCTTCACAACAATGTAATATCCAGACAAGCAAGGAAAGTATAGGCTCTTCTTGCCGGTGTAAACTTCTTCTGTATAATTTTTCTTCTGTATTATTTTTCTTCTGTATTATTTCTTCTGTATTATTATCCTCACAAAAATAGTTATAAAATCTTGACATCAAAATTTATAGTAGAAAAAGAAGGATGATTTGTGTAATTTACTCAATTCTGAAACAATACAATTAATTTAGTATATACCATTTTAATATATATATATATATATATATATATATATATATATATACCCATTTTGCTTATGGTATGTATGACATTCCAGTGCCTAATGGTTCGCCTTTCTGTTATGCGTTCATATCCACACTCATCCTCCAGACAACATATCATATACACATACTAATATCCACACCCCTCTTCTAGACAACATCTTACAGACGTCCCTATCCTTTATATCCATACGTGTAAGGAGAAAAATTTGCCCACATCGTATGTCCTGCGTGTCGTAGAAGGCGTTACTAAGGGACGGTGGTAGTTAGGTTGGCTGCCTACTACCACTTATCTTTTGCCAGGAATGCTAATGCATGCCTCATAAAAGGTCGTGATCGCAGTAAGCCCCCTTCTATCCTTCGGCGAAAATGTATGAATCGTATCTGTATATGAAATGTCAGAGGAATAAATGTTGAGATGAGGAGAGAGAGGTGATGGATGTATTTAGAAAGGCAAATTTGATTTGCTCACAGACTGAAACAAAGATGAAAATGAATGTGAAAATGAGTGGTGTGGTGTGAAATGTGTTTGTGTTGCTGTGGAAAGGAATGAGAGGGGGATAGAAGGATTTGCAATTCTGATGAGTGAATTGTGGTAGAGAGCTATGGTAGATTTTGTGTGTGTGAGTACTAGAAGTCTAAAGGTTAAATTTAAGTTTGAAAAGGTCAAAATTTGTGTGGTTGCGACATATGATCCATCTGAGGGTAATGAAAAGAGTACGATTTTCTGGGATAATTTGAATGTTTTTGGATGGGGGAATAGGAGATTCAGTTCATTTGCCACATATCTGGCCATTTTGAGATTTTTTTTTTTTACAGTTTTCACCACTAATTACCGGGCATTCTTATTCAAGGAGAGAGAGGGTGTAGTACCTCAAAACCACCCTCTAGCCAGAAATTACGCATATGCGATACAGACAGGCTATGAGGAGATTAAATTCAATAGGAAATACAGAAGATGAAGAGAATTCCACATAACAGAGGGGTGGTGGAAAGAATGAAGCACCCACAGAGCAAACTAGCCTGAGCACTACTAATGTCAACAATACAATACTCGTGCGTAGATACAGCACCTATTGTGCTACGGAGACGTCGTAAAGGTGGTGGTACGAGTGATAAGTTCTTCGAGCACTTGCCGCTGCGGTACCTATAGGATAAAGATAGCACCAACATCGCGCCGCAAAGATAGAGGGTCAAGTAAACTGGAAAGTACAGAACAGTTTATTAGTCTTGACCTCGACCCTGTCCAAAAGCCGGGTGTGACCCAGAGCCCTCCCCCCCAGATATGAGAGCAGTACTCCCCATACATAGGCGGATGAGACCTTTAGCAGCGGATCAACTGAGAAAGGAGGAAAGTCTCACAGTCCAAACAGAACTTCCAGTTCTTTGAGGCCGCCTCAGCAACCGTTGTAGATGTGAGGTTTTCAAGACATTTTTGTTCATGTTAAAGCCAAGGATGTTTATATTGTCAATATGAGAGACGAGAGAACCGTCCGAAAGAGATAGGAAGGTTGAAGGTATTTTGGAGAAGGAGATTTATAGAAGTTTTTTTGAAGAATTGAATTTCACAAAGTTACTTCTACCATCAGCGAAAATAAAATCGGAAAGATTAAGACGAGAGGCAATTCTGGACGTAAAAGTGGGAGTAGAATTGGATATGAGTTAAAGAATGAAGGGGCGAGATCATTGGAATACGAGTGGATAGAGTTAGAGGCAGGGGAGAAGATCATTAATGAAAATAGGAATAAAGTAGGAGATAAGACAGAACCCTGAGGAACACCACTATTGACAGAAAGAAGAAGACGTTCCATCAACAACAGCCGATATTGAGCGATGTGAAAGAAAGCTAGAATAAGTAAGCAAAGAGAGGGAGGAAACCCAAAGGGATTGAAGCTTGAGAGCAGAGCCTGCCATACTGGTCAAATACTTGATATGCCAAGCGCCACCACCCAAATCTCCGTAGTTCCTAAGAGCGAAAAACAAATCGGTTAGGATAGGAGTCGTATATCGCCAGTAGATTGTGTGGGTAACGAGATTTACTTGCCATCGGAATGAGTTTCCAGATGATCTAAGAAGTGAGTTGAGAAGGGTTTCAAAGATCTTAGATAGAATAAAAGTGAGAGCTACAGGGCGATAGTTAGAAGGATCAGAGCGGCTTCCTTTTTTTCGGCATAGGTTGGACATGTGAGAGCTTCCAACACTGAGGGAGGGAAAGTGCTAGTATTGAGACATAGAGAATATAGTTGAGCTAGAGGCCGAAGAGATTAGCCTTTCAGTTGGAGAATTAGCAACATATGATCAGATCAATAAGTGAGGAAAGGCAGATTTAGTTGCTGAGATGAAAGATTTGTTAGTAGGAGAACTAAGGAGGTTAGCACACTTTCTTTTGATGAAAGCCAGCTTTGCCCGTCGAAGAGTATCCTGCAATGATTTCTGTAGCTAAATGAAAATTAGCAAGAGATATGAGAACGAGAATTTTTCCACCTCTCGATAGGGCACTGTATCTAGCCTGGAATGGCCAGAGAACAAAGCACGATCAAATCCATGGATTATGAGAAAGAAAGATTTTAGAAGGAATGAATGAGGAAAGGAAAATTTAGTTGAAGAAGGAATGGACCTGCTCATCCCATCAACGATTACAGCTCCTCCTTATCTTTTAAATCTTTATACATCCATCAATATTTACTCCTTATTGAGGTAGCCAATTTGCCAACATCTGCAAACTTGGAAACCTTACATTTAAGTCGCTTGGTCTAAATATTTTATACATGTATAAGGAACAGACACTTGACCTAAGAAATCGTGACGGACCACAAACACTCCTTTCATTTCCATAATTATTATTATTATTATTGTTATTGATTATTATTATTATTATTATTATTATTATTATTATTATTATTATTATTATTATTATTATTATTATTAGGAGACTTTAAGGAATCAAAAAATTTTGATTGCTAAAATAATTTAGGGAGGTTGAACCCCCCCTCCCCCTCTCTACAGACTTATATATATATATATATATATATATATATATATATATATATATATATATATATATATATATATATATATATATATATATATATATATATATATATAGAGAGAGAGAGAGAGAGAGAGAGAGAGAGAGAGAGAGAGAGAGAGAGAGAGAGAGAGAGAGAGAAAGAAATTATTACAAATAGTTTTTGTCACACCGTCATCACATCGTCATCGGCAAATTTGCTCTTAATCAGTCATCGCCATCGTCATCACATCGCAAAATTTCATATATCGTCTCCATCACTAATATATATATATATATATATATATTGCGTAGTTATTATAAGAAAAAATTATTTTATTATTACTTTTTTATTTTATTTTATTATTACAAAATTCGTTTGCGAAAATTTTTTTTTTTTTTTTATATATTTGCAGAACAACTAATTTGATAAATCAAGATCAAAATTATCGATTATCGGAAAAATATTAATGCAATCGATATATAAAAAATTGAAACAAAGCATAGATAGCAATATCCCTAAAAAAACGAGAAAATTAGCCGTTTAAAATTTTCGTATTTGTTATTATTATATCATTCAAATCATAAGCGTAAAATACACGAAAATCTGTAAAAAAAACTTTCAAATAATTTTTTAAACCATTTTTGTAAATGAAATGTTTATAATTTTAATATACTATGTACGTGAACTGGAGTCACCAATACTAGATAATTACCTTTTTTTTATTCATTATTATTTTTTTAGAGTAGCTATATCCTGTAATTTTTATAAAAATCAGGGGTGAACTCTCTCTGGGCTACTATTACCAAAAAAAAAAAAAAAAAAAACTAATAACAAGAGAAACCTAAAGCTACTGTATTGCTATACTCTAAATTAGGTTATATAGGTCACAATAATTATGGTGAGAGAGAAAAAAAGACTAAACTTAACATAATTAATAGTTCAGGGACTGCCATAGCTTACTCTAACCTTATGTTATTACAAAGTTTTCCAGCACTTTTATTTTAAATAATTTCAGGTAGCCTTAAAGAATCCTGCTCAACACGGCAGAGAGAGAAAGAGAGGCAGAAATTAATTTATCAAGGAATAATAATAAGGACCTGAAGCAGTTTTAGCTTTTATAAATTTAAAAGTAAGAATAGAGCAATTGGTCCAATTAAAATTGATGAAAATTTAGTGAGTTAAGGAGTTATTTTTATTTATTTACTATTATTATTTTTTTTTTTGTTAGGGAACAGAGTTTAAACAGTGGAATGGGCGCTCACGAGAAAAACCATGTTCATCCAGAATGAAATTTTTTTAAAAAAAAAATTAAAAAATAAGCAAGCTTTCCGATTTCCTTCCAAACATAGAATATATATATATATATATATATATATATATATATATATATATATATATATATATATGTATATATATTTATAGGAAGCAGAGATATATATATATATATATATATATCTATTATATATATACAAAAAAAATATATATATATATATATATATATATATATATATATATATATATATATATATATATATATATATATATATATATTATAATTCGACCGTCGTCGTGTGGACGCTGTGGAAACCAAAGGGGAAGCCGAAAATAGAAAAGTCAGGAGAGATTGGAACGAAGAAGGATAATGTCTGAAGTGATTTATTGGAGAGATGAAATAAAGTCTGAAAAATCTACTCTAGTAGTAGTTTGACGATATTTTCAGAGAGATTGTGCTTTTGGTTCAGTAACTGTAACAGCTTTAAAAACTTAAAATGAAAAATAAATGCTATTCGGGATTTTAAAGTAAAATTTTATTCATATAAATTAAATTAATTTCAAAACTTGGTTTAAGGAGCTGCAAAATTTTAAACATCATTTCCATTTTCAATTATGGAATATTAAATAGAAAAACAAAATAGAAAATAAGAAAATTGAAATAAATTGTAAAAGGTGAAGCTGCCTTTCTCGAAGCAATCGATTCATATGAAGAAAATTTTAAAAATTCTCTTCCCCTGGTTACAAGAAGCTGAATCCCCCCCCCCATCCTCCTTCTACCATACTATTCTTTTCGTGAATGGTAGGTAATATCTGTAAATTCTTATTACCCACCAAAACTACCTTGCAGACATCCAGGAAATGGTGATATATATATATATATATATATATATATATATATATATATATATATATATATATATAAATATATATATATATATATATATATATATATATATATATATATTTTTTTTTTTTTTTACACAAAACTATACATAAGTATATATATATATATATAGATATATATATATATATATATATATATATATATATATATATATATATATATATATATATATATATATATATATATATATATATATATATATATATATATATATATATATATATATATATATATAATCATCACTCACCGGAAACAGAAAAAGTAGTAGAATATGAAGCAAGTCGAAAGGAAAATCAAGCCTTATCGTCCCCTTTTTACCTTTTAGTAAGAACTCGTCGCAGTCAGAAAATCTACCCTAGAGCTTCACAGGACCGCAAAGGAGCCTCACTAAAGTATTGACAATGTGGGGTTCATCCCTTGGTCCAGGTGGGCCACAACCATACCCCCGCCATTCACTCCTATTATGCACCTTTATTCTCGCCTCTGCCAAACTCATATTTCTTCCCTACATGCATTCCATTACCGACTCAATTAACTATTTCTTCGGTCTCCCAGCTGGTCGATTCCCAGCACACTCACCACTTCACATCCGCTTAACCAACCAACTATCATCCATCTTTTAAACATGACCAAACAATCTCAACGTACTTTCATTTATTCTCATTTACCCCTTTCTTCACACAACACAACTCTCTAAACGTTCATTCCTCATTTTATCAATTCTTCTCACACCTAACACACCCCTAAGACTGTCCATCTGAACTTTAGATCTATACCTCTTATTCCAGAACACAGTCTCACTACTATGCATTAACACAAGTAACAACATATCCTTATGTAAGACCCTAGCGCACTCAAGACTTAGTACCTTTACATCCATTAACGATTTAATTGCACCAGCCACCTTCCCGTTATTCACAACTTTCCTACTACCCTCTGCATCATCCGTTCCCTTTTCATCCAACATATATCCTAAATATTTAAACTCAGAACTTGTTCCAGCTGCTAACCATTTAACATAACTTCACACCGAGGACTGTCCTCACTCACAACCTTAACCTTACTCTAATCTGTTTACTTTTAAACCCTCCTTTTACACACCACGTCAAATCTTTCTCCCAATCCTCTCAAACTCTCTCTTCAGATTCACCACACAAATCCAAATCATCCGCATATAGTAGGTAAGGCACCCTCCATTCTCAATCATTTTAACACCGTCCCCTTCTTTCATAACCCAATCCATATACAAATTGAATAACCAAGGAGATATAACACATCCCTGTCTCACTCTGTTGTTAATATTAAACCAATCACTTTCGACTTCATTTATTCTTACACACGCCTCACTATTGTCATAAATACTTTTGATTCCATTCAGAAGCCTACCACCAACACCATATATCACCAACACCTGCCATAGAGCTTCCCTGTTAATTGTGTCATACGCCTGTTGCAAATCCATAAAACGAAAATACAATTTATTCTTCTTCTCCCTCATTTTCTCAATCATTTGTTTCAATGTAAAGATTTTATCCACATATTCTCTACAGCTTCTAAACGCACCTTATTCTTCACCAATCTGTCCTCCAGTCACTCGACCAAAATACCAGCATATATCTTTCCTACAATACTCAATAAACTAATTTCCCTATAATTCCTACAGTTCCCCTTACCCTTCTATAAGTGTACTATTACTGCTCTCCTCCAATCCCTCGGAACTATACCCTCCATAAACGCTTTGTTACACAACTTCCAAATCCAATCAATCACCATCTTACCTCAGTTCTTTATCTTTTCGCCAGTAATTTCATCTAAACATGCTGATTTACCATTCTTTAACTTTCTCACTCAACCCATTACCTCCTCCTTACTAATGGAATCATTCCCAAAATACCTATTCTTTCTTGCACCATCAAACCCACACCCATTCACTATCACCTCTTCATTACTGCCAATGTTATACAGATTTTCGAAGTGTTCCCTCCACACTCCACTCACATCCATTTCATCAGCTACGAAAGCACCATCCCTATTCATTATTATATGTAGATTCCATCTATTCTCATTCTTATCTTTTCTCGCTTCCTTCCAGAAGAGCTTCCTATTGCCTTGTAAATCCCCATTCATCCTCCTTCCAAACTGTTCATTTATCTCTCTTTTTTTTTCCTCTTACGTATGCACCTTTTAGTATTCCTTTTTTCCTCCTTATATAATTCCAGACATCTTCCTTTTGAAACTTAATCATTTGCTCTATTTTGTTGGGATTGTACCTTTCTAGGTGGAGCAAGTTGTACTAGGAGCTCAACAGAAATAGCATTGGCGGATGAGAAAATCAGCAATTTTGCGGTGGTCTTTGACAACTTTCAAAATTCTTTGAACATGATCAGAGCACCGCATAAGGTCAATATTTTTTCTTTAAATAATGTTAGCCATGGGTTCAACTAAAGCATAATATTTGGCTATTACGGTAAAGGTAATAATGAAAATGGGTCTTGTTGCCGAACAGCATAATTGAAAAGCTGTTTTTCTCGTTTGAGTGTTACCTTCCTTTGATAATTTTCCTAACCCTTCAACGATTTTTATCATATTTGTATGGAAAATAACAATACTGATATTTTTGAGATCAACGGGTCTCACCAAGTTGGGAATAATTTTCTTCTTAGGGTAGAGTCTCTGAAAAGGTTTATTGTCTTTTTTTGTGGCAATAGTATTTCGAATTTCCGGAGCAATGTTTAGGTCATTAATGACCAAATTAAGCCGATGGCTTACACAGTGAAAATGTAATACTTTATATTTTTCCCGCAGTTTCTTTTGAACTCCATGTTCTTTACCTGCCATTGCTGCGCAGCCGTCATGACCATGACAAACACATAGACTTGGATCCAAACCTTCTTTTCTAATCACAAATCAATCATTTTGGCAATGATTTTACCATCCATTCCTTCAAGAACTTCAAACCCCAGGAGTTCTTTTCGTTAGTAATTTTTTCAAGATTAAAAACCTTAAACCTATAGATATTTGCTCTTTGCCTGATAAATCTGCAGTTTCATCGGCCAATATATGGAGTAGACACCAAATTTTTTTTACATCCGCGACAATCTAATGGAGAATACTGTCACAAAAAGCTAGCCGTATAAAACACACAGCTAATTGACTTCAAGCCAATATGAAAATGAAAACACATTAAAACTCTTTACAAAAAACGTAAGTTTTTAATACGTTAGCATGTAATTACTTCATTATCGATATGTATCGTCCTCAGTTTTTCTATTACCTTAAAAAGGTCGTCTGGCAAACATTTTATTATTTTATTATTCATTTTATTATTTCGTCAAGATTTAAGGGGGGGGCAAGTACCACCACCCCCAATATATATATATATATATATATATAGTTACTATATTATATATATATATATATATATATATATATATATATATATATATATATATATATATAATATATATATATATATATATATATATATATATATATATATATACTCCCTTATTAATCCCAACGACTGACGTCAATTTCAACAAAACCCTCTTCCTATTATCCGCTTCAGGGACTTCAACGATTTTAGATTTGATATTATTAGTAGTTCTGGACAGAATACGACCAAGATGAATGAAGTCTAAAGCTGATAATTTTTCTTTTAAGAGTGAATTAGATTTTTCAACATTATCAGAAATTATTTTTATCAAATTCTCTTTACTTTTAATTTCCTTATTAAGAATAATATTCTGGCCTTTCTTGTAGGCAGCAGAACCGTATAGTTTTTTTATTCCAAAGTTTGAATGATATAAATTTAGGAAACACTTTATTAATTTTGCACGTTTTTAAAAATGAAAGATGAAGATTTAATTTCGTCAATTTGATCAAGTCTTTCTCTAATTTTCGAAATAACATTAATGTAGGTCGTCCATAATAATCAAGTAAAGTAGATGATATAGTACCTTTAATCTTAAGGCGGAATTTTAACAGCTAGAAGGACCAAAACAAATTTAAACATTTCTATTGCTAAATATATTCCCGACTAGTTTCGGGTGAACATATCTTCAACCCATTCTTAAAGCTAAAAGTAGAATGAACAAAAATAATAATGATTAAACTTTCAATGTGAAATATAAAATAAATAAGTAAGTATATAAAATATAACATTTAAGGAAAGGTACTTTCATATGGGGCGAAATCTCGCTTCACAATTACATCAGAATGCAAATTTTCATTTAACTTGGGTTTGTGGTACCATATATACAAAGATTCCCACAAATAGAGATCCGACTCATGTTCAAAATCTAAAATTTTAAAATTTGTATCCATTATTGATTGTAGAGAATACGAGTTAATAGCCGAATAGGGGGGATCATGCAATTGTTTCAAAGTTCTGAAGGAAAGACCTTTGTGCTCACCAATGTGGGTTGAAAGACTTCGAGTAGTCTTCATAATATAGGCGGCATCACAGCCACTACAAATATACTCATGTATCACCGATAAGCAAAAAAATGTAGGAAGTCTTTCCTTAGGCTTAAAAAACTTGCCAATTTTGTTATCATTATTAAAAATCAGTTTAAGATTATGATGGGGGTAATAATTTTTTAATATTTCATTAATTTTCCATTCAATTTGGTAATATATATATATATATATATATATATATATATATATATATATCATTCAATAAGGTAATATAATATATATATATATATATATATATATATATATATATATATATATATATATATATATATATATATATATATATATTCCTTTAAATGAGTTTCTATATAGACCCCATGATACATTCTTCCTCCCTTCCGAAGATGCAATTTTTCTATTATCATTTCTAAAAATATATAGCTACGGTGAAATAAAACGAGAATTCTGATAATCTTCTGAATTAAGGATATTATATTATGTGATGCAATAATCTGGAGGGATGGAAGATATTGGAGCGAGTCGATAAAATTGGGCGATTTATTTAGACGAAAGTCAGACTCAATCTTCTTGTCAGTTATAGATAGTATTAGAAGTGCACTTCATGCTGCCACACTATAAAGATAAAAAGTAGTGCTAAGAAACAATAGTTTATCAAGGTAGGGTTCAAGACTAGAAAAGCAAGTTTTGACATTCATAGTTAGAGTACGTGTTCCAAATAAATTACTGTACCAAGTAAAAATAAAATGGAAAGGACTTGCGCAAAATAAATCTTTAAATGATCACCGAATGAGCTCTGGTAATTTTTCTTCCTCCAATAAAGTTAACAAAAATGTAATTTTATGCCAAAAAATCTTTACTGCTTAAAATGTATCTAACATGATGATAGGTATCCTTGATTCCCTTTCTCATAGAATTAGTTTGGTACTTTTTTCTTGTTGCATATAATTAACAAAAATGAAGATAGATTTCCGTGATCCATTGTCTGGTATGTCAATACTTTCATTCTTGTTAGCTGTTAATTATCTATATATCCATCCCTTACCACAATTTCGAACCATTTTTTGTGTGCGCGTGTACTTTTCGCGGGAAAAGTTGCATCCAAAACTTAAAACAAATTTAATGTTTTTTTTTTAAATTGGTTCATAACAAACAATCTAGATTCCTTTTTAATTGGCATCGTCCTCTTTATAGCATTTTCGAAGATAACGTAATTAAATAATTTTCATAAAAAAATATAAGGCATTTTCCTTCAATTTTTTTTTATCACAATAAATAGTAAAAATAATTGATAAGAAAAATAAACTTTTGCTATATATGAAGCCATAATAAATTTTTTAAGTTTTGGTGGCAACTTTTCCAGCGAAAGGGCAGTGCGCGCGCACACAGAATGGTCCGAAAATTAAAACATTGTATTGAAGTACTACAATTTTAATTATATTTATACTCTTTATTTATATATATATATATATATATTATATTAATATATATATATATTATATATATTATACGTTTATATATATATATATAATATATATATATTTGTTTATATATATATATATATATTATATATATATATTATTATATTATTATATATTATATATATATTTATATATATATTATTATATATATATATATATATATATATATATATATATATATATATATATATATATTATATATATAATATATATTTATATATATATATATATATATTTAATATATATATATATATATATTTATATATATATATATATATAATATATTATATATATATATTCAGAGGTGGGCACCAGCACTTTTTTGTAGTCCGCAATTCGAATTCCGCTAACTTTGTTGGACATTCTGCAAACGTTTTCTTCTTCGCCAGCCCGCTATCAAAATTGCCCCATTTCGCAACTTTTTCTGCTTCGCCAGTTGCTAAAGCAAATCGGCTCTAATTTCTATGCTAATAATTTTTTTTTTCCATTATTGAAATCTGAACAGTTCGCTAACCCTTTATTGGTAGTTAAAAATAACATTTCAAAAATATTACCTTACAATTTTATATTTATTTATTTTTTTACATTTAACGTTATTTTATATATAACAATCACAACTTTTATAAAAATGGGTTGTTATTATATATATATATATATATATATATATATATATAGTATATATATATATATATATATATATATATAATATTATATATTATATATATATAATATATATATATATATATAATATATATATATATATAATATTATATATATATATATATATATATATATATATATTATATATATATTATTTATATATTATATATATATTATATATAATATATTCAGGGTTCACACTACAATTTTGAATTTTGATTTCCCCGACTTTTCCTACAAATTGCAAATTTTCTGACCAGCGGTGTTCGTTTATTTTTGGTGTTAAAATACTCTATTAATTTTATTGCAGCTATTTAATAGTTATACATTAATTATTGAAAATTTCTTTAGAAATTGTTCATCATAATCATAATGGATGAATTTAAAAAAATATTTTCTCTTTTAGTAAATCAGCTATACCTTACCCATAGCCGTCCAAAGCACTTCTTTTTTATTTTTCACAAGAAAACAGTTTTATTTATAGTTTATACAAAAAATAAATTAAAAGCTTACATTAATAGCCTAGGTGAATAGGTCACTGTAATCACAAAAGTTCTAAATGGGGAGTTTAGATTATTTTTCTTCTCAAGCATTTGAATTTTTG
>JABUQX010053666.1:0-7500 GCA_015478945.1 Trachelipus rathkii | reverse complement strand
CGATGGCACGCATAGAGATATTTTTCAAAAAGTGCTGATAAAAATGAAATCTATAGTTTCTAACTTATTAACCTTACTTTCACAAAAAGTAGTAAAGTGCTAACTTTATATATATATATATATATATATATTATATATTATATATGTAAGATATAGCGTACATATGTATTATCTTCTATATATAGTATATATATATATTATATATACTAAATATAATATATATTATATAATTACTATATATATATATGTAGATAATGCAGCTAAAAAGTCACTAAAAGATAATCACTAATACGTAGCCCTGAAAAATTGGCGCAGGTGGTCGGCAATTGATATCGGGCTGTGCTCCTTGGCTGGAGTGTGCCAGGCCTGGGGACCTCTCCTCTCCTCCATCACTGCTGGCTCATGGGGCTGCAATGCAGGCTTGAGGAAGGCAACGCGTCATAATATTGTTCCATTATCACTAGTTAGGCTTATATTATATATATATATTATATATAGTATATATATTTATATATTACTTATAATATTAATATATATTATATATATATTATATTATATATATAATTATATATATATAATATATATATATATATATATATATTATAACAAAGAATGTCTGAAATAAAATTGAGTAGAAAGAATACTGTCGGACAACACTCGTATTTTTATCACATACGATGATTTGTGCGATAACAACATAACCAAACCTATCCTAACCTTACTAACGTAACTTATCCTAATCTATAAATTTAAATTTTTTAATATATTTTAGCCAATGGTGCTAATCTTTAGTGGATGGTGTGTTGATTGAAAGACTCCAACAAAATAGAATTTTTAATAATTCCTACACAACAATGGACATGAAATTTGAATAAAAAGGTTCAATTCTAGAGAAGGAATGGAAAAGGAACGGAAAAATAGGAAAAGGTAGGAAAAGAAATGGAATGGACCCCAGACTGAAAATAGAATAAACATTATAAGTCTGGGTAAATGAAAAATAAAGTACATGTTGTTTGATAAAAATTAGCAAAATTAAAGACATATCTATAAACATGCCATATGCTATTTAAAAGGGCTGCGGAGTAGTAAATTGTTTACCGGCTCCGACTTTGGCTCCATCATTTTAAAATTAACAAGCTCCGGCTCCAGCATTTTGAAAATTGTTCGGCTCCAACTCCAGCAAGGCTCCGACTTCATTTCTTAGGTATAATTTCTTCATTTACACAAAGTAATTAATTCTCTAAGATACGATATTTTTATGGTATAGCCATGAGGAGTCAGGTGGGGCCTTTCCTCCCATAAAATGTTTTACTCAGTAAAAAAAAACTAAAATATATGATGCTGACTTGACATTTGATTCATTTTATTTGTGTAGTCTTAGAAATTCAATTCGGTACATATATATATATATATATATATATTATATATATATTATATATATAGTATATATATATATATATATATAATATTATATATATTATATATATATAAGTTATATATAATATATATATTAATATATATTATATATATAATCATCATTCACCTTTCCCCAAGACTGGGGTTAAGGTGCGAGACATGAACCGGAACCATAATAGTGGAAGAATATGACATGTCGAAAAGAAAGCCCAGCCTCACCGCCCCCTCTATACCTATTAGTGAGAACTCAGTCGCAGTCAGAAAATCCACGCCTAGAGCTTCACTGGACTGCGACGGAACTGCCTCAGCTATGGCATCTACTCGTCAATGTGGGTTGCAGTCGCTTGGCCCAGGTGGGCCACAACTATACGCTACTTCAGCAAAATCCCACCCCCCCCCGGGCGCATTCACTCCTATTTGACCTTTCTTCTCCGCCTCTGCCAAACTTACATTTCTCTTCCTCCAGGCATTCCTTTACCGACTCAATTCACTTTTCCCTTCGGTCTCCCAGCCGGTCGATTTCCAACACACTCACCACTATAATCAGTTTAACCAACCGACTATCATCCATCCTTTCCACATGACCAAACCATCTCAACATAACTTTCATTTATTCTGCTCATTTATCCCTTCTTCACACCACACAACTCTTCTAATATACGTTCATTCCTCCATTTTATCAAATTCTTGCTCCACTTACACGCCAAATAAGATTGTCCATTCTGAACACATTGGTACATTTAGATCTATACGCTCATTATTCCAGATGATGTCTCTCTACTATACATTAACAGTTCCATATGACACAGATAACGAACAATACCTTGCATGTAAAGACGCCTAGCGCAGCTCAAGACTTTGTCCTTTCACATCCACCAAGCATTTAATTGCACCACCCACCTTCCGTATTCAGCCACGTTTCCTCTACAGCTTAATTTCACCATATCCCTTTTCATTTAACATAATATCTAAATATTAAACTCAGACACTTGTTCATGCTGCTCACCATCTAATACATAGCTTCACACCAAGGACTGTCCTTACTCACAACCATAACCTTAACTGCTTATCTACGTTTACTTTCAACGCCCCCCTCTTATCCTGCGCTAAATCCCTCTACCAATCCTCTCATTCTCTTCAGATTCACATCACACAAAACACAAAAAAAAATCATGCCCGGCATACTAATAGGTAGGGTACCATCCACTCTCTTCCATTCTCCATCATTCTAACACGATCCCTGCCACCGCCACCTCTAATTCTTTAATAACCGCAATCAATTACAAGTGAATACCAAGGAGCGCGTAAGCACATGCCCCTGCTTACTCCGCTATAGATATTAAACCAATCGCTTTTGACACGCATTTATTCTTACACACATTCACTATCCTTCTCTAGGGTGGATTTTCTGACTGCGACGAGTTCTAAGGGGACGGTAAGGCTATGATTTTCTTTTCGACTGGCGTGCAACATATCTTTTACTACTTCTGTTTCCGTTGCAATGTCTACGCACGCTTAACTACCCAGTCCTTTGGAAGACAGGTGATGATTATGATTAGATTATTAATATATATGTATATATATATATATAATATTATATATATATAACTATATATATTATATTATATATGTATATATTATATTATATATATATATAATATATATATATATATATATATATATATATATATTATATATATAATATATTATATATATATTATAATATATATATATATATAGACTATATATTAATTCAACGTCTTCAGAAGACTACAGCCAGACAATCAATTTTCTCCGATAATTTCTTAGCCGATGTCTGAATATCCGAGTGCATTTTTACCAGAATTTCAGAAAATGAACTAACTAATACTATTTAGAGGATGTTCCTTTGGCAAATCCAAGTTGCTATGTATTTGCTACACGACGGGGCAGCGCTGTACATTCACACAAGCATAGTGTGGCGAGTATCTTGACTTTAGGGTGTTACGCGGAATTGAAATTTCAGTACCGAGCCGAACGCGGGAAATTAGCCGGAATCTACTAAAAAAGTTCCGGCGCGGAATTCGGCCAGAACCGGAATTTGCTTGTGACTTTCCCTTTACTATACTTAAAGAAATGTAAAAAAAATATTTATATAAACTTCAACATAAAATCTTATTAGTACAACGCCACTTCATAATAAACATATGGAAAATATTGAAGAGAATATCTGGAAGTCCTAAAATTTTAATAGTAAAAGTGAGAGTCTTGTATTTTCTAGAACAGGGAAACCACAAAAGAACTACAAAAGAGTAATAGATCCAAGCGTGAATTATAGTGAAGTTTAGAGAGTAGTTTCTCGCGCAAAAAGATTTTCATCCATCAATGACAGGCAAATGCACAGAAAAATAATGTTTTATCGCAATGAGTAACCGGCTATTCATAGTCACAAAAGAGAAAGGGATTCATAAGAACTATATGTGCCCATCTTCAGCGACAAAATTCTTATTCCTGGTTAAAAATATTTTGTAGAGAAAATGTTACCAACTTCATACAGGAAATTAGAGATTCAAAGCAGTATTCGAGAAGTTATCTAGGCTGATCAGATATCATTTACTACAGATATACATGGACAGCTAAATATTCAAACGAATCATTTATTTCTTTAACTGCAGCTCTGGCTTACTCAGGGAGTTTGAAAAATGGAGTCACTCGAGTATTCCCAGGTTCCTATTCTGGCAATCTAACTCCCTATGCAGTTTCTGAATTCACGACCTCGATAATTTCGGACACTTCTCTCACAATATGGCTTGGAAATCACTTCGAGATGGAGAGCATATAACATGAAACTTGAACTGATTTAAGCAGGATACACAAGTTTTTTTGTTATTCATCACACTTCATTCTTAAGTTGCTTATTTTCTTCGAACAGTTGTGATTTTTAAGAAATGTTAGGATTTTGTTACCATTTATTACTCTTCCAGTTATTTGAGCTGAAATTAACTTAAAAGAATACAAACTTGGATCCCCATCTTGCAAGCCCACTTATCCAATCTCCGATAGCATTCAAATACGGTGGATCCGACAATACTTTGATTCTAGAAAGAATTTAATGTTTGAAACAGACTCTTGCAAGTTTATATTATAGAAGCATCAATCATATCTAGACATATGATTGCTATAAGCTAAATACTTGAATTCATAGAGTTTTGCAACGCATTTCTCATGGTTATCGGGAAACTATAAGGCAAAATCAATTATATCTTCAATTATCCTACATATTTGAGCTCTCCAGCTTATCTCTCAAACTCTGAGGATGACAAAAGAGAATAAAGAAGAGGGCTGAGAGAAGACCCATATAGAGTTTAGATTTATGAATAAAAGCAGGGATAGGGATTTAGCATATATTCAACAAGATAATTATAGAGTTTTATATAGTAGTAGACGGCCAAGATACTGACTTTTATTTCTATGAAATATAAGAGAATTTGAGTAGAAAATGGATGCCTTGAAGAAATATGCAAATAGATTGAAAGGTAAGAAGTGATATAGTAGTAGGCAGTAACAGAAGAAGGTTCTAGGCATGAAGTAATATCGACTAGTTAAGCATTTTCTACAATAAAACTTAGTATGTTTTGAACGTACAATATCGATCATCAGGAAGCCCTAAGAAAAACAAATAGCGGCAAAGTTAGTTATGTTTTTTATAAGTTTGAAGAAAGTGAAAGTGACAGCGAGTCAGTGTAAAAAAAAAGAAAAATCAGTGGCTCTTCAAAAGGTGAAATTCTTAAAGAAATTTAAATTTTTTTTACCAAAAAAATCAATTTCTAATCTGGGAAAAGAAGAATTCCTTAATTGGTGGAAAGTGAATAAACCTAAATTCCTAAATATATCAGAACTGGCCCAAACGTTACTCTCCTTTCCAGTCTCCTCCATATATTCAGAGAAATTTTTTTTCATTTTCAAAAGCAGGAAATAGTTTTGAGGAAACACGTTTAAAAATATTGCCCAATACTGATGAACAGTTTTTCTTTTACTTTATCACAATTCAGCAATATTTTCAAAAGTGTTTAAGGAAAGTAATTCCGGTTCCGGCCGGAATTTTTCAAAATTCCGACCGGAACCGGAAAAAAATGTCAAATTCCGGCCGGACCGGAATTCCGGTACACCTCTAATCTTGATCAAACACATCCAAAACGCTGGATCGGCCTAGTGGGACCATATTCTTGGCCAGCACGATCAACTGACCTAACACCACTTTATTATTACCTTTGAGGACACATGAAAGAGCTTGTCTATCAAGTGATGGTTAATAATCGAAACGAATTAATACAGAGAATATTTAATGCTACAGATAAAATTCGGTTGAATCCTCAAATACCGGAGAATGCATCAAACTCCATAGGTAATCACACATTATGCTGTATTCACGCAGCCGGTGGTCATTTTCAACGTCATGTAGCTTCTTCATATATTACTCATCGGACTGTAATTGTCGTGAAATAAAAGTTGTTCTTTCGGATTTTGTCTCATCTTACTTCATCAACCTGTACCTCGCTACCTCTCTCGATTCAGACCTATGTCGATATAACCTTTTCCACTTAACATGCCTTCTGAACTACACCCTTACAATTTTGTGACGAAGGTGCACAATCTGTGTTCTTCAAGATCCCTCTTCTAGATCCTAGGTAGCAACAATCTAGTGCAGTTCCCCTCCTAGAATAGGGCAATTCCCGTGAGGCACTAACCTTCTAATATATGAAATAAAATAAAATAAAATAAAAAATAAAAATAAATAAAATGAGGAATGAACGAATTAGAGTTGTGTGATGTGAAGAAGGGGTAAACGAGAGAATAAATGAAAGGACGTTGGGAAGGTATGGTCATGTGAAAAGGATGGATGATGGTCGGTTGGTTAAGCGGATGTGTAGTGGTGAGTGTGTTAGGAATCGACCGACTAGGAGACCGAAGAAGAAGTGGTTTGAGTCAGTAAAGGAATGACTGGAGGAGAGAAATGTGTGTTTGGCAGAAGCGAGAAGAAAGGTGAATAATAGGAGTGAATGGCGGGGGGTTGTTTTTTTTTTTTTTTGTTTTTTTCTTTTATTGTTTGTATATTATTTTTTTTTTTTTTTTTTTTTTTTTTTTTTTTTTGTTTGTTGATTTTTCTCCTTTTTTTTTTTTTTATGGTTGTGGCCTGAAAAAAAAAAAAAAAAAAAAAAAAAAAAAAAAAAAAAAAAAAAAAGAAAAAAAAAAACCTCTGGGGCCAAGGATGAAACCCTACATTGACGATATGCTACAGTGAAGGTCCGTCGCGGTCCCGTGAAGCTTTAGGGTGGATTTTCTGGATGAGTTCTCACCAATAGGTATAGAGGGGGCTGTAAGGCTGGGGTTTCTTCGACTTGAGTCATACTCTTCTACTACTTTTCCAGTTTCCGGTGCATGTTACGCAACCTTACCCCCAGTCTTGGGAAGAAAAGAAGAAAAAGAAGAAAAAAAAGAAGATAAAGAAAAAGAAAAAGAAAAGAAGAAAAGAAGAAAAGAAAAAGAAGAAGAAAAAGAAGAAGATGATGATGATAAGAAACAAGAAATATAGGGACAGTAAGAAGGCCACATGGACCTAAATCGAGACTGTCCAGTCAACCCACTTAACGGCAAACATGTCTCATGGCAATACTATGCGCATGCATGACATGTTTGGTTTTTAGTAGGTTGATAATGATGATGATGATGATGATTATGATTATGATGATGATGATTATATATATATATATATAATATATATATATATAATAGTATATAAAATATAGATATATATATTATATATACTATTATAATATATTTATATATATATATATATACTATATATATATATATATATATATATATCATATATATAGTATATATAATTCTGATTATTTTCAAAGATAAATGGGGGGCAATGGCCACCCCAGAAAAATTCCCTAGTTACGCCTATGGGTATAATAAAAAAGAATGATTGTTAGTGACACCTTAATTTTGACTTATCATTAAAAATTTAATAAAGATTTATGTAGAAAACCAAAATTAAAAAAAAATTAAACAAATTACTATCTTCCTAACATTTAA